>JAQFXM010003704.1:0-19291 GCA_034693345.1 Entomobrya multifasciata
CAAAAGGACATGCAATGGATGCTTGAAAAGGCGAAGTCATTTAAAGCGTCGGATGCCGAAGGATTGCCATATAAGACGCATTTACAAATTGGAGCAGAATACTTCGTTTCCACAAATATTGATGTAGCTGACGGACTTTTTAATGGGAGCACCGGTACATTGCAGATGATTGATTATGGAGAAAATGCAGCAGGACAGCTAGTTCCAAGTCAAGTTTGGATGGATTTTCATAATTGTATGGTTGGATCCGCATCAAGAGCAAAAACAAGATCATATCAGCTTGCTAAAAATATTGATGTGACATGGACTTTAATTAAAAGACATGAGCGATCAATGAATTTGGGAAAGGAATTTAGAGGGATCGAATTAATACGAAAGCAGTTACCCCTTGTGGCATCTAATGCAATGACGATTGCCAAGTCTCAAGGTTCCTCTTTGAAGTGTGTTGTCGTTACCCCATGCACGCGAAAGAAAGGAAATCGCCTTTGTGCCATCAAGAGAGAAGAGCTATATGTAGCTTGTAGTAGAGCGACAACATTGGAAGGGTTATACATTAATGGAACATTTAAAAAGCCATCACCTCCTAAACCAGATGACATTGTCACAAAAGAAATGATTAATTTGCATAATCGACCAATGCAATTCAAGTTAAAATTTCTTCAGGACTTTGAAAATCAATTCACCACTCTTTACTTCATGAATGTGCAGTCAGTTATGAGGCATTACGAAGATATTAAGTCTGATTATTGTGCTATGGCAGCAAACTTCGTGGCCATGGTGGAGCCTCATATTCTTGATGACGACAATCTTCATTTTGACGGATTTAACGTAGCTCATCGATCTAATTCGACCAACAGACATCGCTCAGATGGTTCTATACTATTGACAAGAGATGCAATTTTTCCTCCCGATGTGAACGAAACTAAATTTTTCAATGAGAAAGGTCACTGCTTTTGCACACACTGGAAACATAACAACTATAATTTTGTAATGACTTACCGAAGTCCCACATGTTCTATTTCTGAGTATAAAAAAGTATTAGGAAATGTTCTCGTAAATCTTGATGGAAACGTTATTTTGTTCGGGGATATTAATATAGATTTATCAAGTGGAAAAAAACGTTCCATTTTCCAATTTTACGTCTGAATTTAATTTGAATAGTGCATTAGATTTTAATTTACCCACTACAAATGATCTAACTCATATTGATTGCGTCTTTTCCAATATTCCAAACCTAAAATGCTGGTTGTATGAAACGTATTTTAGCCACCACAAAGCAATTTGTGTTGTTTTACCTTAATTTTTACAATGTATGTTTTACGTGAAAAAATTGTTAAACAAAAAATGTAATTAAATGCTTTGATTTTCAAGTAAAAACGGTTTCGGTACAACAAAATTTAATTGATGGACCATAGTGGTGTGGAAAGTATTTACCCACAACTTAATTAATGTACATGATTGAATTTTAAATTAATATTACTAATTTAAACTTAACCAAGTATTCGGAATGTGTTTGGAGTCTGTCCGTCCGTGGATTCATCTGTTAATGAATAAAACATCCAAAAACGAAGTGAAACTTCGAATTCACATAATCAAGAATTATTAGGTCAAAGTCAAAATAATATATTTCACGTGAAATAACAGTTTCACATGTTTTTTGACCTTATTAGTCGCAAGTTCCTTATATCCTGTTGTCAGGTTTATTTTATTAAGCTGTACAGTACATAAAACACTCTAGAAGTAGAAACCAAATTGTGTACAATCTAAGTGTCACATCTAAAATTAGTGACCATTATTTAAATTTATCCTGTAAGCAGATTCGTCGTCGACGTTAACAATCATTAGGTACTAGATACTTCTAATAGCTTGACTCACAACTCGGATAAAATTAATCTGATACCTTAGAACTTTGGGTTTGCTAAGAAATTTAAGGATTGATTAGTTGTACTTGAAGACTAATAAGTTAGCCTATGATGTTCATAAAATGTTCAAGAAAAAAGACATACATATGAATAGATTGTTTTAAGCTTGAAGGCCATTTTTTAACAGAATTTTATTGATAAAGTACTTTAACTATTTTTTGAAAGCTCTATTGTTTAACATGTATTTAATATAGAGTACATCAAAATTAACAACAGCTGCACCCAAGATGCTCTCTTTCCATAGACCACTAAAAATGTCATACCTACACTAATAAAAAATCACCATGAAATGCTAATAATCATCTATTTTCTTCATCCAAGAAAAGTGACTGTCAAAAGTGAAAATGTGTCATTTGATTAACTTTCTCTAATATAAAGATAGACACGAAATAACATTTTGTGAGGCACCAGCTGGAAAAAAGCATGTTCAGTTAAACTACACACTAGACGTACTACACTGAACAACATGATTAAGTAAAATCTATAATGGGATGAGAAATTAGGATAATACTGATGCGATGTGATGTGATAGATATTAAACAAGAAAACGTGAAGAAGTAGAGAGAAAAACGAGAAGCTCATTAAATTTACGCGTTTTTCTTGATGACACGCTAGCATGTCATGGGACCTGTTCAAGAATTACCAAAAAGAGGAAAGAGAGCCAAAGTACATTTTTAACCGTTAATCTAACTTAGCAGACACTACACATGTTACACTACAGTTTTCCTTTGACATGAGTGCGTATTTCACCTTTTTACTAGTTCACCTGTGTTCACCACCGTCGAGTACTCCCCTTTTATCCGAATTGACAAGCAAGTAGGCAGGGAGAAAAACATAATATATTTTACTACTAAGCCAATAACATTCCTTCCACATCCCATCTCTACATCTTATTTCTCTACTTTTACTTACTTTAGATCAAGTTATTTACAGGAAAAGCACACACTGGAAGAGAATTTCACAAGTTGGCTAAAAATGGAATACTACCTTTTCCCTTGCATATTTTTTTACACAGACGCTCACAAACATTCAAATGCTTTCCATAATAATAATGTTATACGTAGGTATGCATACTAACTACTTTGTTCACAAGCCCATTATACATGTTTGTTTGGTGTAGGAGTAAACTTTACTAGAAATGCGAGCAAGGGGAAAATATCTGTTTTTTATTCTTATTTTACTTGAAAGACTACTGCTCGAGGAGCTGCGTTTTTTGCTTCATCTTGTATGCATGTTTGTTATACTCTTCATTATACTACGGCTTTATGGAACAAGCCACAATAGAGAGCTTTCTTGAGCTCATCATCATCGTAAAAAAATTATATCCATCTTTCTCTCTTTACTATACTCTCTTTCAGAAAGACTTGTAAATCTTGTAGACGTACAGTAAGTAAACTTCCTTTTCTCAACTCTTTTTAACCATCACAAAAGAAAACAGAAAAAGAAACGCAGAAGCGCATATTGGGAAATTTTTCTGGGTACACCATACCATCATACCACAAGCAAAGTACTAAATAATATTAAGTATGTGCGTGTGCGAGTGTGTGTGAGTATGCATGAATAATATAAATGCAAATATCCATCATTTCATCATGACATTATTTATGTATCATCCCATCCCATTTTGCAAAAAAAAAAAACTGGAAAGTAACTTTCTCCGATGAGATACTTTCTTTTGACACATACCAAACATCTCAAGATAATAAAAAGTGTGCTTTGGAACGTTCGAACCAAACAAAAAGTGTATCATTGACTTATTACACAAAAAAAACACGAGACCAAACCTCACAACATCACGTCATGTCACAATTGACATGGCAAAAAAAGTTGATAAAAAAGTAACATAGTTAGGTATAAACCCAGTACCGTGCCATCGTACGTTACAGCATCTCTTACTTTTTTATCTTCCTTTTGTTCTTGAAATGACACATCCGCTTTATAATAAAAGAGTAATTTCATCGCTATTTCAGAAGAATGAGTGTTACACAACCTGCTACAGTGAGGGAGCTGACGATCATCATTACAAAGTCTTCATCGTCGTCACCATCATCATCTTTCCACTGTCAAATTTCTCCTTAGTTCGGGGATGAATAATGTATGTGGTGAGAAAAGGACAAGGAAGGAGCATTTGCCAAAAAATAAAAAATGTCACACTCTCACACAACCAACATCACCCGAGCTTTCACTTCTCACACAAAGAAGACAAGAAAATAATACTTTTTTGGCTGGCTTGGCTTAGATATTACGTAGTATCAAGTATTAAAACTGCCTGGAAAAGTGTGTTTGGTGATATGATGGGATGTGATGCTTGTTTTGCCTGAGTACTCAGTTTTTTTTCTTTTTCATATGCATAGAATGTCTTTTAAAATATATTATTGGTTTGGCATGGCGCATATAATACACATGTTGTATCATTTCTGATGCTGTTGGAGTAGTAACTTATGCACGAGCACACAATCTTATGTTTTGGCTTGTCCTACGCTGCTACGCCTATGCATTTTATATACATCACATTACACGCCATGCCACTTTCCCTGCACGCCATGCAATGACTTCATGTGCCACTATAAACTATACCACCAAACAAGTACTGCCACTCCAAAATTAATATCTTTTGCCTTTTCTCTCATCCTTTCCTTTTTTTTCCAGCTATTTGAAGCATGACAATTGCAATAATAATAGAACAGTAGTGGTGGCTGGCCTGGCAGCACAGTAATAATAGTATAATGTATGATAATATTGAGTAATATAAGTAGAAATGACAAGGGGGTTTCCCGTCTTTTTCATATTTTTTATTCTTCTTTTTCTCGTCAAACATTTTCCACTTGTGTGTCGTGTCCGTGTCCCTGACACGAGGCAAACACCATCAAACCAAGAGGAAGAAAAAGTACATTTGATGATGCAATATGTCCCTTGTTAAAATATAAAAATAGGATACTAGAATGAAATCCTCCTTCAGCATGAATATTGTAGTGACTGTGTTTTCTTGGTGCAAAGAGACACTTTTTCTTCGGATATGGCTTTTGATGGCGATGGTGTGATGGGGGTGGGGTACTACTGGAATAATATGATTGTGACTTTGATTGTGACGAGGAGGATGATTATGATTTTGACGGGGATGCCAAAAACGACTAGTGTTGGTTCATGATGGTGATAACTTGATCCTTTTAACTGCTTTTCCACTTCTTGTTTCAGTACAACCGAAGGAGTGGGTGAGTGAGTGACGGAAGCCTTAGGAGGAAGGAAAAAAGCATTCGCTTGGAATAAAAAGAGCAATAACAATAGTAATTGCGTCTTTTTCCCTTTATATTTTTCTGTGTGGGCTGTGCTGTGCTGTGAGCACTATTTATTATGCAAAGACATGCACGTTAATGGTCCTCCTCATGTATAAAAAGGCTTATGAGGATGATTATGTGGTTAACATTTCCACAAAAACTGACAACCATCATCAGTTCTAATGCCACTAGACTATAGTCCTTCAAGGCAAAAAAATTATTGTGTCATTTTTTTCAGTGGAAAGATGCTGTTTTTATTATTTTTAAAGTAAAAATATTCTCTAAAAAAGCTGAATCATTAGGATGATTTGCTAGACAAAGAGAAGATGAGAAAAGAACATTGCTGACTGACTGCACTGCACTTGGCTTCCATTTGAAATGCCACTGCCACCTACGCGCACAAATTTTTTCCCTTTTATTTGTGGTAATGCTAAAAGCAAATGTGAAGTATTGTTCTTACAATCACGCAATATAGCGGATTTATGATGGGGAAAGCCTAATATGCCCTTAAGACTGTAATGGTGGGTACGCCCATCATCATTATTATCGTGAGCCATTAGTACAGCCAACAACGTAACGCATCAAGAATGAAAAAAGGGGAAAGGGATATTTCTAAAATAAATGTGTACCATACACAATAGAAGTACTTTCCCCTTCTCTTGTTGGTGGTAGTATTATTATTGCATTAAGAAGGACATGGCAGTGATGACCTCAAAAAAATTAATGGCACTTTTAAGTCCTAAGTCCTAACCCACTCAGGAGACCATTAAGAAATTCTGCTGAAAGTGAAATATCACGGTAACATGCATTGAGCAACGAAAAGAGTTTTTTCGTAAAAATGGCTAAAGGATTATGTTATTTCTGACGACAAAGTGAAGTATTCAATGTTGTTTACTGTTTGTTTAACGACCTCAAATATCATTTGTACTTTACCCGTGTTAAAGTAGATTGCGTGGGCCGTAACGATTGCGAATCAAATTGAATGACAAAAAGTTTTCCAGTTAAAGTTTCTTAAACTGTCATTCAGTTATTGTGGAAATCTTTTTCGTGTCAATGATAAGTATTACAACATGTCATTCTTTAATTTGGATGGAATTTTTGCGGCAAGATTATGTCCACTGTTTGATGATTACAAAAGCTATAATTCTACAAAGCTGACTTAAAGAAATCATTTTGCTTACTCAGTCTCAATTCTTAGAACTTCAGAAATGGTAGGATTGTCCCTCTCAACTCCATCGAGAATCACATATCCTTTTCCTTTGGGATCAAGCATTGCCAAGAGATCTTCATAGCGATCCAATGGAGGCTCCACTTCATTAGCGGCATTACTAATATCCTCACTTTGTTTATTCTTTGGCTTGTTTAAGTTCCTGTAAAAACAAACAAACAAAATAAGATTAAGAATTATTGCATGATGAGTGAACTGGATCAGTATTTCTTTCCTCATCAAAATAACATCTTATCTACTTGAGTAAATCAACGGAAGACACGAAAAGATACAAAACATGCTAATTAAAGTTGATGAAATGGTTTTTTTTAAAAGATGTTGATCTAACCGAAAACAAACAATGATGACGAAATACAATGTACATTTTAATGTTTTATTTAAAAGTAAACTTTTGCCTTTTTCTTGTATATTTTAAAAAATTGCATGTTATCTGTATTCATGTGCATTATACTTCATTCGGAGAATGTATTGTTATGTTGCTGCCAAATCTAGCCTGGGGATATTCTAATTTCAACTCATACTGTGTTTCTTTTATTAGAAAAAACCATGCAGTGCATCATGTCATCATACTCATCATAATCAAATATAGTTTTTAGAGGATTCCCTTGTACAAAAAATTATTTATTCATTTAATCTATGCACTTTTATTCTACAAGCAAGCCGGTCTTTCGTGTCGTGATGCAGCCTTCACTATTTTTTTGAACATCATATCATCATCCTAATCTATTATTTATGTGTATGATAATTTATAAATATGTGCAATACAAACTCTGTTGTTTGCTGATTGATTCTTCATATATATGCAGCTGACGACATAAGCACACAATTTTGTTTAAACATTATTCTGTGTATATGATGATTACCATCATCATTAATTACACTTCACAGAAAATGTGTGTGCTAAAGATTCGTAATTTATAGATTTAGATATGCTGCATTGTGCATAAATAATTGCGGCATTTTGTCTGTCGTGTCGTGGCGCATTTAACAAATCAAACCTCTAATATTGCTCACACATTATCAAGAAAGATAATCTATTGTACACGCACACAAATAGGACACCATCAACAACACATATAGCACACATCACTACGAAAATTGCATTCATATTTTTTTCAATTTGAGTTGATTTTGTTTTAGGTTCCTTTTCAGCACACAGCAAAGATGATGTGCTTTAAGAGAAGTTGCTGGTGGTAAATTACTCGCAGACTGACTGAATGAATGACAATTCAACAACATCATTAAAAACAACAAGAACGAAAGTAATTATAGCTTGTAGGCACTAAAGAACGCATGTAATTTGAAGATAATAATTTGACAAGTTTGACGAGGTGTAAAATACATAAATAAACTGCACAAATGAACGACGCACTTCAGACATCTTCACACGGCTGAACGAAAACAAGACACGAAAAGAAAAGGAAAACAAAAAAACGAAGCTTTGACACGAATTGTATGCACGCTTACACACATACTCATCTCATCAAGTCATTTTTTTCTAAAGGCAAAACTAGAATTTTCAAAATATTTTGACTAAATCAATTTGAGAACGCTACGCTTGTCTACCTGTTTAAAAAAATGCTAGAGATGAACTACATCTAGTTATAATTGCGTGCGTGTATTTTCTAAATTATCCTCTTAAAAAATACAAAAGAAGTTTTTATGAAAGTTGTATATTATGTGACTTACTTGATATTACTATTAACTTTGTTAACAATTTGGCTGATATTACTCGGTTGCGCATACTGGACTTTGTCATGAAGGATTGTACTATCACGATGATGCTGCCGAATGACTACGTTGGCAGCTTTAGATAATTTACTATTGGCATATTGATTTTCGGCGGTGTCTCCACCAATCACCGGTGGAACTCCTCCGGCAACAGCAGGATTCCCACCTGCTCCTCCAGCTATACTAGCACCTCCCCCAGCACCTGCCGCCTGTGCGGAGCCAACTTGACCTGACCCCACTTGATTGTCTGTATGGGCTTGAGAACTAGCCCCTCCCAAAGCTGCTTCTGCTCCCCCCGCCGTGGATACTCTGCCAAAACCTTCATTGTTCATCCGGTAGTGGACATCCACAATAAGTAAGAGTGTAAGGCCTATTAAAGCCCCCGAAAGGGCGAGGCCCATGCGTTCCTTCCACTTCATCTATCACAGCGTCGTCGCTCCTGCATCCTAAATTATCAGAAAAAACCAAAACAAGAAAAAATCTCATTAAATTTCAAGTCAAGATGTGAAATATATAAATATATTTAATTCGCTAAGCTTTTTCGCTAATTTATTAGTCACGTAGACTTACGCATAAAGTACACGTATGAATATGTGAATAGATAAACATTTGTGAGGAATATAGGAAAATAATTTTGTGTTGATGGCAAAAGTAGAAGAGAGTGAGAGTGTGGAAAAGCAATCTGTCTTATTTTTGTTTTAAGCTCTTTATGTAAATTTTTTTCCCTCCTTCTTCCTCTCTTTACAGAAGAAGAATAATTCTAAACGATTAAAAAAATAAAAAGATTGTTTGTGATGAAAAAATTTGCAAATTTGTTCAGCTTGCGTAAGTCCTTTTAACTTGTATGTGGCCTACTGCTTATCAACACAAACAAGACAAGACGGCGGAGGAGGAGAGCGGCTTCACTTGACGCAAACACAGAGAGAGGGACTTAAAACTGACGGAAACCCAAAAAGTCTTATATTTTTTTGTTTTGTCTGAGACAACGTGTTTGGCATACATATTAATATTCCCAACAATTCCCTAAGAAGATGGGTCTTTTATGAAAAGCTTTATAAATCTTAAATTTATGAATTTAAATGACAGACGAAAGGCAATAAATAAATTTTGGAGAGAGAAATAATGTTACAAACATTGCCGTTGATGGTATCATCATGAAAATATGCATGTCCATGTTGTAAAATATATTACTTGTGCAAAAAAAACGACGAAAAATACGGAGCAGTACAAACCATCACCGGTACATTTAATTACATCAAGCAAGTATATTTTAATGACTATGTTGATACCAGCAGGTGCATACATAAGTACAGCGTTCAAACAATAAGGAGCACAAGAAAAAAAACATTATGAAAACTCTTAATTTGCAACTTTGTTGTATTTTTAAAAAATGAGTTTTGAAAATCGCTTATCTTTTTTACTTTTTCGCATTCATATACATTTTATTTGTACGTTATAATCATCAACGTACGTACGTTATAAGTTTACGTTATTAGGTCATGACTATAACTATATGGCTTTATGTTGGTTTTATATAGAGGTTGGTCGGCTGTTGTAGTAAATTTTATATGGTCGAAGAGTAAAGTTTTACTTTTTCAAAAGATAGCATTTTTTAAGAGGGAAAATAATGACAAGGTTTAGAGAGCTAATTGAAGTGAACACTTTCGTTTTGCATGGTGTAGTACATCAGTAAAAATTCGAAATAAAAAAAACGTTGCGGTGGGGCTAATGGTGATGATATCAGTTCAGTCTTCAATATGATATGAATGCAAGCTTTAGACTGTGAACGCAGCTAAGTGTATACCAGTCCAATAACATAAACAACAACAGACCAAACAATGCACCACAAGCTTTAATAATATATGCAGTCCTGTGTGTAATTACAGTTCAAATACTTGCAATTTCAATTTTTGTGTTTTTTATAAATTTTCAAATGGATTTAGCAATTTCATGCTATTCCTCTTTCTTACAATTTGAAACAATTTTCTTTTCGATTGCAATCCCCATTTACCATTAGTATCTTACAAGTTTGTATACACTTTTTTAATAATACACCCTTTTGTGCTCTGTATTTTATAAATGAAAAAAAGTTGCAAACTTGTACTGATTCACATGCCCTTCTTCTTCCGTATATATAACACTGCCAACATACATAAATAAGCGTTGCGTATTGCGTGCTTTTTGTTTTTGCGAAAGGCGAAATGAGATGATAAGCGTTGATGGCGGTGATAGTGCTACTATTTAACAAAATGGGGTACGTGGTCTGACTTTGTCCCTGGCTTGTAATAATTTGTACGCTGTGTTCTATACTTTTCATTTGTTCTTTTTTTCGACATAATGTAACTTTATCAGAGTGTGTACCTACTTATTAGACTACTCAAGAAACAAGTGCTACTGAGATTTTGAAAAGTAGCTCATTATGCATTACAAATTTCTACATTTCCTAACTTTCCTAATTGTAAATTTAGGCAGAGGTTGCAGGTGGAGGGGAATGCACACTCAGACACACACGAGAACTGTGTTTTACATGAGAAAAAATTTCGTCGATGTTCTTTTGAGTAAGATATGCTTTTGTACTTCTTCTTCTTTCGGTAAACCTGTTTGCGTTAAAGTGAACGTGCCTAAAGAAGGTTACATGATAAAAAAAGACTGAAAGTTTCAAGATATCTATTTAGGTAAGCTTTCTTCCAGAAACTTTTTTTAGTAAACCAGTTTAAGGATCCAACCAACTTGGTGAAGGATCAATTTAGGCTTTTTACGACCCACAAAAATGTGTCGTAAATCCCCTCCTATCTTATTTGTATGTATAAAATGCAAGCAGGAGGGAAACTGTTTAAATGATTTTTTTGCTAAAGATATATAATTTGTAGGTGTTTTGCTAACTTAATAGAAGTACAACGGATAATTTAGCCAGAGGTACATTTACAGAAGCATTTTTAGCCTTCTTTTTATTATGATTCAGATCGTTTAACATTCCCAATATTGCATAATGTAAAAAAATACTCTCACCGGTTGACCGACAGTTTCATTTGGTTCATAGCATTGAATTACACACATTCCTGTACTTTTTTATATGTCAATGTAGGTAAAATATAAGTGGTGAGGACGAGGAGAGAGGTAAGTAAGTGGTATTACATTACATTCCCCAAAAACCGTAGAACATAATATCATGTTTGTTAGACTAATACCTAGCTTTTCAAAAGACGTAATCAGATAATCCTAGCAATTTCCTCCAAAGCACTTATTATACATATCCGCTATATTCACAAAGGATTTTTTTGCAGGTCGTCTGCAGGTACGAAAAACATGATATCCTTGTGCAAATATCTATGATTCACTAGCATGTCACGAAACTGCGGAGAAGAAGAAGAGGAATGGAAGGTTGCTTGATACTATACTACTGGCATATTATATTGCACCAACGACATACCGTTTTGTTCGCTTCGCTTCACCCACCTAACCTGGTGCTCTTGATAATTTGTTTTTCTATACCTATTTTTTCAACAAAATTCACACGACTCCGACTGATTTTGCCAAAGACGGGAATTATATAGCAAGAAAAAATTGGAATGAAACATGCTACATCATGCGTACTTGTTATTGAAGAGTTAACTATCGGTTATGCAAAAATGCAAGTATGTAAATCGTAAATGCATGAATATGCATACATTTTTCCTCCTGTGGCGGGTATTATTTGACAATAATGATGACGACGATGACGGCACATTGTCGTTCTTGGTGTTATATAGACTAGACGAAACTGTTATACGGCAAGGGGGAGATAACCATTAACAGTATTCTTATTCAGTCAGTAGAACCTATCATTACCAACCAGCCGTATCATACACCTTTAGGAATATAACGATAAATATCAAGATAAAAAGGGAATTTCCTGTATTTTATGTATTTTTATAGTTCCGTAATAATAGTGTGATTTACCGGCAAAAATATTACCAGTAAAGTGCTAATAGTACTGTCAAAAACACCTTTTTTCTATCCCTTTCCCCTTTTTTCAAACTAAAAATATTTTCTTGTAGAAGTAGCAGCAAAAGAGGTAATACTTTTGAAAATGCTAGTGATATTACCTAAAAAAGAAGTTGTCAGCTTAAATGGGATTTAGAGCGCCATAATATTCTATCTAACACAATCATGCATCCTACTTTTTTTCCTTTTTCATGAACAGAAGAAAACGAAGGGGATGACATGATGATGATGGTGATAGTGCGCGATGGCAAATGGCGAGATGCGATATAAGGTTGTGTATGATGATCCATGTTAGCCAGTTTATTAAATTAACCTTGTGCTTGCTCTGTTACTTGTCCATAAAATTGAGCTTCACAACTTCTGCAGACATTTTCTTCTGCTCCCCACTCATATTTTTTTAGTCTAGCTTGCTTGTTATAAAATCGCAAGTTAAATCGTGAAAGTAAACGAGTTAGTGTCTCTTTTAAAAACCCAACTTAAAACTTATAACAAGCCTTGTTGAAAAAAATATCTGAATGAGTTTTTAAAGGAACATTCAATGACGATGATTTTATGATGATCACCATCATCGTCACCTTCACAATGCACTGGCGCTGTGCGCGACAAAAAAGCATAACATCAAATCATCATGAAAAGCTTTTCTTGTTTGTTGATACTGATGATGTGATGTGCTTGAGTTCATGTTTATATGGATGTTTAACATGAGGAGCTTGTTATAATGCTACTTCATCTCTTGGTGATGATGCTGTTGTTGTTATAAATAAATATGATGATGATAATATTTATTGCATCAATTTCTACATTGCTCTTTCACTCCTTCAGTAACTACTCCAAACAACCAGCAAAGTAAAATGATATCCTTAGCAAATCAGAGAGAGAGAGTCTTTTTTATGGCCCAACGAAGTGAAAATGTGTTATGGTAGGTTGAAAATTGAGAATCAGCACATAACACAAAGTTGAAGCGTATAACATAACATCAAACTCAAAAGCTCTATTTTTAAAGAGAGTGCTTCCTATTTTTTTTCCCTTCTGCAGATAACTTTTACTGTTTTTGTACTATACACAGTGAATACATATTTTTATGTATTAATATTATGTTCGCAGTTGCAACTCTGGCTGGATTTTGGAAAGGTACATGTATGAAAGTCTGGTCGTGTGTTGCATTTTGCATTTGGGATATTGTGAAGTGAACACGATTTTTCAATTTAGTAAAATAATTTAATAAGAATAAGTAATTTCATAAAAATCCTTGTGTTATGATATGATCACATTTTTATTATACCTTCTTTTTCACTTCAATCTTCTTCACATAATAAAAAAGACGTCGCGACGAAGTAGTCGTATGGTATCAACATGTCGTATCGTATCGTCATCATCATAATAATATAACAGCAATGATGAAATGTGTTTATGCGATGTTTATGATGATATTCATGATCGCCTTATAATAGTATACTTTTATGAGAGAGAGGCTTTTGAATTGAATACCTCTCGTTTTTCCACTTATCTTGGTTTCTATACAATCTTAATGCTTGGTAAAATCATGTCCTTATTCATTTTCAAAGAAGAAGAAATATTGCGTATTACTTCCGGAGTGATAAATAAAAGCGTTTACTGCCAGGAAACAAGTTACACACACACAGCTTTCATATTTTTTTATTCCAGAGGGAAGAAGCCGCTTTTAAAGAAAAAGCTTTTTGTCACCGGCGACCGCGCTGGGAAACTAGGTACTTTTATGGTGATTATAATTATGGTTGCTTTTGATCAGCAGAGCAGTTCTGGGAAAAGGATTAATATGCTTTTAGTGGTAGTTCATCAAAAAAAACGGGAATGACGAACGAATAAAAAAGTGGCAGTCTGAAAGAAAAATCTATCAATCTATCTAAAAGTGTGTGTCCTGGCGGGGGATATGATGCTGATGCTAATGTGATGTGTGTTTTCATTTGAAATTTTAGGAGGAAGGATGAACTGGCACTTAAAAAAAGGGATAAGGAAATATGATAATGCAAATGCGATAGATGTATAGTGACGATGATGATCTCTATGAGAGAAAGAGACGAGGTGACACCAAAACTATTTTCATTAATGTCACTGTCGTTCAAAATCAAGTTAAAGTAGTGCATCACCCATTCATGTATACAATGAATACAAACATGATCACAAAATGCTTGCATGATGTAGATACTCAAATGCCTAAACAAATGAAAATACTGACTGACGGTTTGAATTGGTTTGTGTTTTGCTGTCTGTTGTTATCATGAAAATTGCTTTTCTGTCTGTTTGTCAGATTTTTTGTCACAATAAAAAAAGAGTACCAGAAAAACAAAAGATGTTGAACAGGAACATTTAGACACCACCACCACCGCTACCAATACAAATGTATATACTAAATATCAACAGCAATTCAAAAAACATTCTGACAGCGACAGTTTTCATTCATTTCATTTGTAAATTTCAAACAAAACATTTATTTCACATTTATATGCATCCACGTTTATTTTCACTTCATCCCTGAGAAAAAAAGATAAATCAAGAAGTACTTTGTGTGTGTCTCATGTCACGACCATGACATTTTAAAAAATGTTAAAAGCCTTCCGTCGCTACTTTCTGGGAAGAGGAGATTAATGCATAGAACGCCCCATTTACTTAATAAATAAGTAAAATGTAATATGGGAATTATGCACAGCACAGAGTAAAAGCAAAAATTCATGCTCTGTTTTCTAACTCAATACCACATTCATCTATCACTAGATTCCAGTGTCACTACACCACTCACTTTTTAAATGAGAGCCATCCCTGACAAAACTGCTTAGTTATCTCTGTGTGTAAGTTAATTTGAATCTCAAATTGGACTGAAAAAGGAAACCTCAGCAATAAAAACCACCAAACTCGTCGATTATGTCTAGAAAAAAGTGCTGTGGATACGGATGCTTGTGGGTGGAAGGTATCGGTGGTGGAAGTAGTTTATAGTGCATTCCAATGTCACTTTTAGGTAATACCACAAGTTTGACGCTGATTAATAGCTACATAAATGAGGAAGATCCGCCATACGTCAAAATAATTTTACTTTTCCATACATTCATTCTTCCTCTCTAAAATTTTATACTCTTCTCCTCTAAATGGAGTATTATTATGGTAGTTGGGATTTTGGTTTTCACATGACATGATAGTCCCAAAAAACCATGTAATGTACACTGAATAAAGCTTGTTTTTCAAAGCTTTTGTGGGTTTAGTTCTCTGGCAATGTATAGAACTCTGTGGCGTAGCTTGTGGAACCAAGTGAGCACCCAAAAACCCAACATGCCATAATCATCATATCATATCACCACACAAAGCTATTCAAAAAATACTCCAAAACGCCATCACATTTTTTCATGTTCCCTACTCGACTCCCTGCCTATTCACTTTCTCACACAGGATGAATAATATGACCTGCTTTCCTCTCTTTCTCTCACTCTCGAAAGAAAACTCAATTTGACTTGAATGGAATGAAGAAAAGAGGCAGGAAGGATGAATGAAAAGGAACACGAACTAGACAAGCCAGCAGTCTTGTCGTAAAACACTTGAATGACGACCGAAAAGAGGGACATAATGAACAACAGCAACCAAAGCTCGCCATTCCTTCTTCTTTTTTTCTCCCACCATCACATTCTGTCTGACTGACAACTTTGTAGACTCTATATGTATATAAACCGACTTCATAATTTATTTTACTGTGTGTGCATGGTTGTAAAACAAGTGGTGGTGGTAGTAATAAACTTTACTCACATTTTTCTTACATATTTTTTTGTTCTAGTTCCTAAAAATAGACAAATAAGACAAGAGAGTAAAACCGCCCCGTAATGATAATAATAATACACTCAGAGTCAGTCCAAAAGAGAAAGTGCGCCGCCAAGACCACTACACCACCGCCACACACTAAGGCTACCACCATACCACCCAATAATCATGTTGTAACATTGAAGAAAATGAGGTAGTTATTTGAGCTTTCTTTTCTGTCTCTCTCTCGGGGAGAAATTGAGTGCTTCCACTTTTCTAAACAAATTACCACATCAATTCAATGGAAAAAGTTGTCTCAAAACCAACTCAATTACTTTCTCTCTCTTCTCTTCTTCTTTCCGGTTTATATACGCACGCAGTACTATGTACAGCGTCGTTTGTATTTCACCTATGCCACCGCAACTTCTGTATACTTGCCTATCTCATAAAACGTAAGACAGATAAATAAATTTCGAAGAAGGGAACATATTACTTGCCTTTTTCACTTATTTTTACCAAGATTTTTTTTTATTCCTGAAGGTAGCTAGTGCTAGATACAATATACTTTACAAATAGTATTATGTCTTATTGTATTATGCCATGCCCGTGTACTACAATCACAATCTAGATTATTTCCGAACGTCCTTCCCTTTCAATTCTAATAGTCATTTGCATAATATTAATTTATTTGTCTTGTCTTATTTGAATCACTCCTTGTCTGAAAATGAATGGCAGCAAAGGACATTCTACCAAGAAAGGCGGGAGAAAACTAACTAGTTTCCTTTCCTAGAAGTTTTTGAAGTAAAGAGACACGCATTCTGACTGTTTTATCAACTTATATTCTCTTACATATCCATTTACCATACCTCCGCTCCTATTTTGGTTAAATTTTACCAAACAATTTTCCCTGAAAATGGTAAATCAATAGAGAAGTGTGCTTGTTTATGTGCCCATTATGAAGACAAAGTGTAATCAATCAAATCATGTTTCTTGTGTAACACACAATCCAACAAAAGTCGCGGCTACAATAACCAACCAATAACCACCCAAGGCCAACTGAACTGACCAGAATAAAAACATGAAAGTCTCAAGGAAAAAATACTGAACTGAAGGAAAGTCAAGAGCAACCAGACAATTTGTAGTGTTCAAAAATGCACTGGGAAAGCACTTTGGTAAAAAGTGTTGCTCAACCTGTGTTGCTGTTACTCTTAAGCCAAACAGTCTCTTGAGTAAGCAGAAAAACAATTTTCTTTCAAATAAAAAGGAAAAGTATTACGAAAGAAATTGTTAAGATATTATTACATGTGTGCTTTATAGTTTGGTAGCTGATGTGATGTGTAAGTAAATGAATGCTTTTTAGTAACATGTGTTTGAATTGCCCCAAATGGGTATTTAATGGATTGTAAAACAACGTGATATGAAATACTTAAAAGTAGTAAGCCTAGTCAACTATTTTTTTACTTGGATTATTTACAGGAAGGAGAAATTGAATGCAAATATTATGTAATAATTTCGTTTATGCATGTATGTATTCTACAAACATGGTTATGTAAATATTTTTGAGTATGGTCTGAACAAGAGAAATATAAAGATGAAAAACAGGAAAATAATAATAGATGAAAAGTGAACTCGTGGAATATTTCAGGGAAAAGCTATATGGTAAGCTTACTTTTATTGGCATTGGCATGCGTTTGGAATGTTGAATAAAGTACAATACTTTGTTATAAATTGTTGAAGTGGATATCAAATGATTGATATTAAAGAATGTCTACATTTTTTGCGCATAAATACATGTTTGACAATAAATAAAAATTGGATGAAATTATATGCTTATGCTTATACTTAGACGCATATTTATTATGGAAATTGAAAGTAATCCGTTATCGAGGCTGCATACAAACAAGAAAATAACAAGCAAGCCAAGCCGGGAATCCCGGCAGGTTACAGCGGAGTTACCTAATCCATCAAAAAAAAGTTTTGAAGTAGTTGCCCTCTTGTGTAAGTTTACATTGCGTAAGGGCAGAGGCAGAGGTACTCAATAAAAAGGTAGAGATGGAAAGGGTTTATCCCTAAGAATATTAAAATAGATAGATATATAGGAATTTTATGCATGTAGAATTACAATGGATGTTGAAAAGTAAAGTATGAGCATGAAAATCAATAAACTGAAACTACATTTTGATTTTCTTACTCTTTGAGAGAAAAATATTGCAGAGAGAATTATAGTGAAAACCCAATAAAGACGACAAACAGGAGATAAACTCTTGGGTAGACTAGTTCACTTTTGGAAGCATCCCTTCCGTCGTCCCGATCCGTTTCGTCATCTTTAGTGACATGATGTCCAATACATTCATCTTTTCACTACCAAGTGACACGACAAATATATATGTACATGCAAAGCTGTATTGCGAAAAATGCCCTTGTGGTATGTTTGGTTCTGACTGTTGTGGTATGGAATCAAAAAAGTCTTCTTTGGAACTTTTGCAATGCAATTTGACAAGTAGTGTAAGCACCTATGTATGTCACATCGACATCAGTGTTTATAAGCTTATTGCCATCATTATTACGTTACAACACAACACATTCTTATTAACTTTTCTTCTGGAGGGAGAAAGTGAAAGATAACGGAAGCTTTCGTTTAGTAGAGTTTTTCTCAATTGTAAAATAAATGTTTATAATAATAATAGCATGGGTTTATGTACAGAAATATAAATACCTAGATAGTTTGCACAAGTACACATAACAATAGTATTATTATTTTCTTTTTGTCTTATATACTATTCAGCATGCTACGCGTAATGGGGTGCTCCTATTACTTTCCAGAGACTGAGCGAGGGAGAAAGAGAAAAGAAGAGAAACAGAGCACGATGAGAGGCAGTTGTAGAAGTGGAGGATGAGCAAGAGGCAAAAAGGAAAGAACAAGAAAAGCTTTCACTTCACCAGACTCAAACAAGGCGACTTTCCCCTTTCTTTCTTTCTCACTCAACTCATCTCAGACTAAACTGAATATATATTTATTTTAGATCGTTTGCCATGTGTGTGTGTGTGTGTGCCTGCCTGTGAAACTAAACTACTCACTTTTTCTACTTTCTTAAGCTGATTTACATTTTCCAAACATTTTCCCATCTCATTTCATCCCAAACATAAACTAAGTCATTGTATACAAGCTTGCATACATATGTAGGATGATAAAACTAAAGTACTATCTATTTATGAAATGTATTGCATACATATTACAGAACAGAAACTTGGTTGTATTTTCACTTTTTCCCCCTTTTTTTATTGCTTGTGTTTTAAAAGGTATGACGATTATGTATGCATAAATACTATTAAACAGAAGAGATGTGCCACAAAAGAAGAGTTTCCACTTTTCAATGTTCTTACACATGTTT
>JAQFXM010003705.1:0-19290 GCA_034693345.1 Entomobrya multifasciata
AGAGGATAGTGGACAGAGGAGAACTGTAAAACAAAGTTCGGGTCATGCCATGTGTATGCACCTGGCTGTTCTGCTCGGGTGCTTGAACGTAGGTCCTGATTGTGACCTTGTGTGTGGCCATTCGGGAAAAAGGTTGTCACCATTGCATTTTTCGAGTCGAAATTAGTACAGGAAGTTGAATTTCATGGGGATTAGCTTTGTATGAGTCTTGCAGGTCCCTTGTTAGTTTACACACGCAGATCACCATCACCGTCCACAAGTTTATTAGGAACTCTCCGTTGTTGTCGTTGTCACTTTTGGGTTATTGTAAAGCTGGAAACCTTTGCACGCACGCACTCAGTCAGCACATTGCAAGTTGAATTGCAAGACAATAATAATAAATACAAAGTTATTATGTATTACGCTTCATTTTTTTTACACGTTCATTGCCTTTTTTCCACTTAAAAAAAAGAAACGGTTTATTTATTTTCACTGCACTCTACTGTAAATTCCTTGCACAATTATCATAAATAAAATGCTGGTCTGCCAGAGAGAGCAATAAACAGGAAGAAAAAATGCCAATTTATTCCCAAGTTTAAAGCTATATCATAATAAACAGTTTTACTAATTTTTTTTTGAGCTTTGACTTTTTTAATCCGTTTTACATTATTTTTTAAAACTTTTAAAGCTGAACACTTAACAGTTGCACATTTAACTGCAAAAAAAATTGAATGAATGACGACAAGAATTAGTTTATAGATTAAGATGATAAAAAATAGCAATAATAATTCTTGGAATCTTTATCTGACTGAGTGACTCACAATTCACAAAACTCACACATACGAAAAAAAATATTTATTACATAGCTTCACTCTTTTCAGCTTCTCTGCAATTAACTAGTTGAGCTGTCATTGTCCTCTCTCTTCCTTTACGCTGGAAAAAACTTGCTCTCTTCTGCACCACCACCTTACATATTACACGCTTATTGTTTAATGATGGGAAACCAAGCGTTATTTTTTTCTTATTTTTTTAAGCGTCTGCTTCTTCTTGAGTCTGCTATTATTTTTTTTGCACAGTGCACCCTGCAACTTCATTTATAACTTTGCAAAGAGTAAAAAATGAAGCATGCTCTGGCTCTGATCAGCTCAATCTCCTTTAAAACATAACACTTACTCAACATTTTTCTTGTTTTATCCAACAATGAAAAGGAAATCAACTTATCTTCACCCTTAACCAAAGTTTAGTAACAAGTTACAAGACAAGACATACATATATATTTTTATACATAACATTATTATTATTATGTGTGTAGGATGCAGAGCAGTAAACATAGTCATCATTATCATCATGATTCATAATCATGCATGGAAGCATGCAGGCATGCATGGAAGATTATCAAGTTTGTTGTGTCTTTTTATTTCACGTATCCTTTAAAATGTTTCAGGCCAGAGCACTGAGCACTGAACAGGATTCAACAATAAAGTAAATATTAACAATGGGTAGTAGTAGGTATTAAAAGTATTATAGGTATGCAGAGATCATGTATGTATGTATGTATGTATGATGGAATAGGGAAAGCTTTTATTTGAATTTTTTTTATGTGTGAAGTAAGTAGCAAACAAGTTTTATGTACTGACTACTGACAAAAAAAGTTGAAATGAAAAGATGTACTTTTTCTCTATAATGTGTATGTATGCTAAAAATAATATATAAATGTATATGCATTTTGTAATGTACACGGGACGGGACTGGGACACTTTTCTGTTGACTTGATGGAAAAAAAAATTGGTTGTAAGAGATGTGGTAGTAGTAGTGCGTATTAAAATTGTGAATATGTGATGATGTTTTATGATGATGAGGATGAGGACGGATGGGGAGATGATGAAAATGAAGTGCAGCGTCGTTTAGTTTAGTTTTCTTTATTAAAAAATAATGGGAGTGATGATGATGATGATGATGATGATTGCTATGATGTGAATTTTTGGACCGTGTAAAGGACTGTGTGAGATAGATAGAAAAAGAAAATAGATTGAAGTTTTTTTAAGGCTTCGTTTGGTAATTTAGTTGATGGATGAAAGCGTGTAGTAAAAAAAGAAGGATTAGATGCGCTGCGCTGCTTAGCGCAAAGTAAGTGTCGGTCAGCCTATCATGTAGTATTTTCTGAGTCATTATTATGATTATTGTGCGGTGCATTGCAGTGTAAAAATTGTAACTGTTCTCAATAGTTTTTGAAGGATTAAAAAAAAATTGAGATGAGATGAGTCATGTATCTGAGATGGGGGTTGGGGATGAGTTTTTTTTTGGTTGGAGAGAAAGGGTTTCATTTGTATGTAATTTTGTGTGGTGCGTGGGTGGATGTGGAGATGGACATGGACAAAGAGTTTTGATTAAAAATGCATACAAAGCTGTAGGGGATATTGAGGGAGCATCCACCAGTCAGCCAAAAAAAATGATGGAAGATTGACGGAGATGAGACAGGAAATGAATTAGTTTACAGATATTGATGAATTGGGTATTTTGTTCTGGTGAAACTCTGGCGTCTTGTCTAAATAAAAAAACCGTTTTTTTTGGCCTGTGGTTTGGTTGTAGATATAAATTTGGAAAAACTATTCATAAAGTTATTTCACTATAAAAAAAGCTACATTTCAAAAAAAGCTGTGCATTATTCCATGACCGTCTTTCATCTTTCTTTCTTTTTTATATTCTTTGCTCTGTCTCTGAAGCCTGTGAGAAGAGATCCAGTTTATTTTATTGAGCTTGCAGCTTTTACAGCTTCATCCTTTCCTGCCAATTCAATTCAGTAGTCTCCTTCCAGCACAAAGCTCAAAAACATTTGGTATTTTTTTGTGTAGATTTTTATTAGCTATTCAACTTACTTGAGTAAAAATACACCAAAAAAATAATATATCCCATGATTATTCCATCAAATGTAAAAAGTTTTTTGATGACGCCACACGTACGTGTGAAAAAAAACTACCGTTCAAAATCTATTATGCATAATAAATATGTATACATTAATAATAAAAAATGCATAAAAAGTTCAAATATTAAAAATGATGGGAGAAAATTCTCTTTTTGGTTTTTTTATTATGTTCAAAATTGCTGCATGAAAAATCATACCAATTCATAAAAATATTAAATGTATTTTGCAGATGATACATTCATAAAAAAACAGTTTACGTTTTCTGAATAAATTTCATGTAATTTGGGGCAATGTGAAAAAGTTTTATTTAAGGTTTGATGACAAAAAAATAAAAGATTGGTAACAATTAAATATTTAACTGCTCATGTATGTGGCATGTAAAAAAAAAAGGTATGCCATTATAAATATTAAAGATGACGAATACCATATTTTTTTACTTGGGAACTAACTAAAGTCATTTAACCACGAAATGCCATTTTAGCGGATGTGAAATTTGATAACTGTCTTTCACATTAATATGCAAGTTTTATGTGCATTTTTTTATTGCACTGTGTCGGCATTGTGATTGTGATGGTGTGACTCTCTGACTCTGATATGATGTCATTCTGAAGAAAAACTGTGACAGTGACACAGCCTAATATTGGCCTGCAGTCCTAAACAAACAGCTATATAAAGTGTTTAGCACTTTTACGTGCCTGACCGTCATCATCATCATCACCACCTCACCTCACCGCCATTCATGTTGACTTGGTAACCATTCTTAAGGATAAGCAAAAACAAAAAAAAGATACTTTGAAAAAAAAATCCAATGGAAAAGATACTACATAAAGCTTGTCATCAAAAAAAAGAGTCACACACGCTATTATATAATGACAAATGACAAATGTACACATTTTCATTTAAAAAAATTACTATCCAGGTAGCAACAGCAACTGAATCAGTTTCTCAGTTCATTCATCATCCAACCTCCTTACTTAATTGTCTTTCCCTTTCTAAAAAAAAATTGTTCCGCAATTTTAACGAAAGAAAAGCCATTCAAAAAATATCTTCCATTTTTTTTTACCTACGTGGCTTGTCTTTTAGCTTTGTCCACCATCTTTAATTTAATTTTAAATGCCGCATCTTCAGTAATTTTTCAATAATTAAATATTTTTAACCCTTTTCTGAAATTATTTGAATCCCAACTCAACTTGTCTGTCAGTGTCAGTGAAGCGAGTGAACTTGTAAAAATTGCATCAGTCGACCGACCACCACCATCCATCCATCCACCACAAAACACACAGCTTGTTGGCATTTTAGAGATACACTTCACACATCTTCTCACTTTGCTTGGGGGACTCCGTGTGAGAGAGCGAGTCCCGTATTCCCAGCCACGCATACATATAAAAAAACTTAATATATATATTTTGTAAGTATTTTTGCCCTGCTTTTTTTTACTATTTTTTCCAGCTGATCTTTAAATTTAATCTGAGTACACATATTAGTTTTTTTTCTTCTTGTCCATGCTGTTATTCAGCAAGAGACACACACGACGACGACACCAACACATTCGTCATCATCATCACCATCATCTCTGTTAAATAGCGGGATGAATACTTAATCCTTTTAATTAAGATAGTTAAATAGCTTAATACACATAAATACAATATACCATTATACAGAGATTATCTAATTAAAAAGAGAAGAATAGATAGGAAGAGGAAAAGAGTTTAAAAAAATTAATTGGAAGGGTAGTTAAAAAAAATTGTTTGTCGCATTCCAGGAATTTTTAGAAAGTTGGAGAGGAAGAAGGTGATTGGTAAAAAAAATTGATTAGTGATTATAGTTTATTGTTATTGATTGATTATTTTGGGAGTTAGTTGGGATATTTATCTTGTTGAATTATATATGCTAAATGAGTGGTTAGTAAAATAATAGTAAAGGTTTAAAGTATTTTTTTGGGAACTCTTTAAAAAAAACATCGGTGAGCTGAAAGTACTGAATGGCTTTAACGTTTAAAGCAGTTACTCTATTTTCTGGTCGATCTATTTTGTCCGGAATATTAATAGGGTAGGTAATTAGATGTTGGAATTGAAATTTACTATTTAGTTTTTATAGTACTTTTAGTTAATTAGGATAAAAAATATGAAATAAATGTGTATTTAAATTAGTGATTAAAGTAGGGTGAAAATTTGTGTAGAAAAATGGTAATGTTTGTAAGTTGAGTTAAATGGTTCAATATAAAATATTATGTTTTCTTAATATTTTTTTGCAGTTGTAAGCGAAAAGCAAGTACAGCGGCAGTAAGTGCACCTGCCGTCAAGATGGCGAAAGCCAGTACAGTATACTCCGGCATTGTCAAGTCCCCCCTGGACAAAAGGGAGTACAGGGGCGTGATCCTCCCAAATGATATGAAAGTTTTCCTTATCAGTGATCCCCAAACTGATAAGTCTGCAGCTTCATTATCTGTAGCAGTCGGTAAGTTACCATTTTTAAAAAAAATAATTCTAATTAGTAGGCTTGATTAAGTATTAATTTTTATGTATGGGTGTTATTTTTTTGAAATTATAGGTAGCATGAACGATCCTGGTGAACTTCCAGGCCTTGCTCACTTTCTGGAACATATGTTGTTTTTGGGAACGGAAAAGTACCCAGAGGAGAATGATTACTCCAAGTATTTGGCTGAGAATGGAGGAAGTTCCAATGCGTACACTGCGCGTGATCACACCAATTACTATTTTGATGTCTCCCCTTCCGCCTTGAAGGGAGCTCTTGATAGGTAATTAATGTCAAATTAATAATTAAAGTGTATTTTGGAGATATTTAATTATAAATTAAAATGGTGGGTAATTTTGTACATATTTCTTTCAGATTTTCCCAATTCTTCATTTCTCCACTATTCACGGAATCCGCTACAGAACGAGAGGTAAATGCAGTTCATTCCGAACACGAGAAAAATATTCCGAGTGATCCTTGGCGTAGTCATCAACTTGAAGTTGGCACCTCAAATCCCAAGCATCCGTATTCCAGCTTTGCGACTGGAAACCGAGAGACTTTGTGGGTCCGACCAAAAGAGAAGAATGTTGATGTTCGGTCCTCCCTTTTGGAATTTCATAAGGATCACTACTCAGCGAACATTATGTCTTTGGCTGTTTTGGGAAGTGAATCACTGGATGAGTTGCAGCTCCTTGTGGAGGGTTTGTTTACGGATGTTGTGAATCGGGATGTTGCTGCTCCCATCTGGCCGGAGAATCCTTATGGGGAAAATGAGCTGCAAACTATTGTGGAGATGGTTCCAATTAAGGACATTAGGCACTTATCTGTGATGTTTCCTATACCGGATACTACGAAGCAATATAAGTCATCGGTAAGAATTTTCCTGTAAAAAAGTATATTTCAAAGTATTTGTGATGATAATATTTATAATATTTTGTTGTGTTTAATTATTAATTAGGCTGAGGGATATTTATCCCACTTGATTGGTCACGAGGGCGTTGGCAGTTTACTCAGCCTTTTGAAAGAGAGAAACTGGGTGAATCACTTGGAAGCTGGGTCCCATGTTCCTGCAAGGGGCTTTGGAACATTTAAGATTGCTGTTGATTTGACAGTTGATGGATTGAAAAACACGGATGCTATTATTCACCATATGTTTGAGGTATGAAATTTAAGGGAAGACGTATGTTACGATTTAATTGTACGGTTTATTGGTGTCTATTGGAGTTTTAATTATGTTGGATTTTATTTCAGTATTTGCATATGTTGCGCAATTTAGGACCCCAGCAATGGGTTTGGGAGGAGATGAGGGATGTAAACGCAATGCTATTTCGCTTTAAGGATAAGGAGCGTCCTCAATCATTTGTTACACATGTGTCTAGTAGTATGCACGTAAGTTAAATTGCAGGTTAAAGTAAAATTTAACAAAAGTTAATTGTTTGGTGGATGATTAATTTTTATTGTGTATGTTTTTTACAGAACTACCCACTGACTGATGTTTTAAGTGCTGGCTACATATTAACTGATTTCAAACCAGAACTGATTAGTGAAATTCTTGATTGCATGAGCCCTAGCAGAGCAAGGTAATTGATGAGTAGTGAATTTCATAAGCAGTTGTATTTTTAGTTATATATCTGGAAGGTAGACTCATAATATGTGTTCATTAATTTTTTTATAGAGTCACCGTTGTGTCTAAGGAGTTTGCTGATAAAACTGAGCTGGTTGAGGAATGGTATGGGGTTAAGTACAATCTCAAAAAGATTGATGGGTCGCTGATCGAGGTATGATTTTTGTGGAATATGTGTGTTTTTTTAAATTTATTAGATTTCAAGTAATTTCGTGCTAAAAACTATTTTCTTGTTGAATTATAGCAATGGAAAAATTGTAAAACCAACGAAGATTTGCGAGTGCCCCCAAAGAATGAGTTCATACCTTCAATCTTTGATCTCAAAGCTAGGGATGAACATGTAAGCTGTAATTTTTTTATTTGACTTTAAACATAACTTTGAATATTTTTATAACAAAAGACTCGGAATATTGTAGCGCGGAATTGTCCCCCGAATAATCCAAGAGACTGCCATGTCACGATTGTGGTATCTCCAGGATAATGAATTTACAATGCCTAAGGCTGTGGCTAGGGTTGAAATTTTCAGGTAAAAAAAAGAAGATTTGATCAAAAGTAGTGATTTCATTACTTATTTGCAAATTATTTATAAATATTTTTATATTCCATACAGCCCACTTCCTTTAACGGAGCCCATTCAAACTAACTTGAATCACTTGTTTGTAAACATTGTGAAGGATCAGTTGACCGAGTATTCTTACACGGCTAGTGTTGCTGGTCTGCACTACATGATTGTAGACTCTGTTTATGGAATTGAGGTAAATTATCTGCATATTTATAGTAGTCAATGGTTACGTTAACTGAAATATGATTTAATTTTCTGGATATATTACTTTGTTTGTGAACAGGTCGTCGTTAATGGTTACGATCACAAGCTTGGTGTTTTGTTGGATTGTGTTTTGGAGAAAATTGTGAATTTCACTGTGGACGAAAAGCGATTTGAGATGTTGAAGGATTTGTACTGGCGCACTTTGAAGAACTGGGAAGATGAGCAACCCTATTCTCATTCCTCTTATTACATGTCTTACTTGCTCCGTGAGGTATGCCATCCTTTTTTTAAAATTACGGTGTAAAGTTGAACTCATAAAATGGTTGATTAATTATTCGCATTAATTATTGCAGCGCCGATGGTCTAATCAAGAATTGCTTAATGCCATGGACGGTAAGATATATTTAAAATTATGTATTTTACTACTACTCAACTTAATGATTTAAATTGAGTGATTGCTTATTTATTTGTTTGTTTATCTATAGAGGTTACTCTTGAAAGGTTTCAAGAATTTGCTAAGGAATTTGTGAAGAAAGTGAAGTTTGAATGGTTGATTTATGGAAACATAACGGCAGCTGTAAGTTATGATTACGTAGTTTTCTTTTTTTAAACGTGTGTATTCTTTTCTAAAAGATTTCATCTAATTTGTTATCTTGGCTATCATAATAGGAAGCTACTGAATTGGCTACCAAAGGTCAAAAGCACTTTGAGGAGAAGGGTTCTACCTCATTGTTAGCTTCTCAAACTTGTCGATTAAGGGAAATTAATCTTCCCGAAGGTACGTTTAATTCGGAATTCGAATAGATTGTTCGTAATTTTCTCTTTGTAAATTTTCCATTGTTTAATTTTATTTAGGAAGCAATCATATTTTCTTGTCTGAGCACAAGACCCATTTGAGCTCCTGCGCTGCTGTACTTTTCCAAACGGGACTACAGGGAACCCGAACAAATGTTCTTGTTGAACTTCTCGAGCACATTGCCAATGAACCATGTTTTAATCAGCTCCGAACCAAAGAGCAGCTTGGCTACATAGTATTCACGGGTGTACGCCGTGCTCATGGTACACAAGGAATACAGTTTTTGGTGCAGAGTGATCGTCATCCAGCTTATGTGGAAAGCCGAATTGACCACTTTTTGAACAACTTGGAGGTATTCATCTGCTCATCTACTTTAAAATGTTACAATTTTCTTCTCAGTAGACTGTAGCCATTCTAAAATTCATCCTTATTCTGTGATTATAGGAAATTTTAAACAAAATGACTGAAGAAGAATTTATCCAACACCGACAAGCGGTCTTTGTTCGCAAGTCAGAAAAACCCAAGAAGATGATTGATCGTGCTAACCTTATTTGGAATGAGGTCACTCTTCAACAATACAATTTTGAGCGGCAAGCGGTGGAGTTGGCTGAACTGGATACTGTTACACTAAAGGATATCCAAGATTTTTATGCGGTATGAAGCTTAACCAAAGGAATTTTTGCATACGTTTTAAAATTTTAAAAATCTTCTTGGCCTCAAACCCTTTTTTGTGTGATTCTATGGTTTAGGTGACAATGGGACCTAATTCCAACCGTAAGAAGCGCCTGAGTATTCACGTTGTGTCTATGGCTGAAGGTGGTGCCGGACTTAAGGAAACTGAACCAAGGACACCGAATCCGGATCAGGTAAAGTGCTTTCTTTAAAGTTGATGACTAGTTTTATGAAATGATTTGAGTGAACTGCTAAAGCTAAATATTTTTTTCTTGTGTTTTTTTAAATTCGTAGGTCGTCATTGATAATGTGGCCTCTTGGAAACGCCGACAAGGTTTGTATCCCGCAAGTGCTCCTAATGTCACTCCTCCTGGCAGTGGGAATAGCAAATCGAAGCTCTAAATAAAATATAAGTTTTTGATGAAATGGATGATGTTCCCTTTTTAAAAAGCGATTACTATGAAATGATCATTCTTATATGCATATTTACGTAAACAAAATATTGTTATTATAGTTTTAGTAGTAAAAAAATACTAAAAAAATATCTAGTAAGAATTAATTTGTTTATAAGAAATAAAAGTTTATTCCATGCTCTTGTATATTGAAAACAAATCACAAAATTGGTATACAGTATTCATATATTCATATATATTTTTTCATATGGTATAATCGTAGCTAAAAATTAGGAAACACTCATATAATATTTAAAATCATCATCTAATAATTTTTTTTGTGCAATGGCTAATGGCTAATGGAACAATGAGCAAAAAGAAAAAAGTCGCAATGCAATCAATTAATCTTTAAGAAGAGACCTGTCAAACTCAATTTCAGCAAACGCAGAATCTTTTTGCATACGACCAAGTCTGCTCACAAGCTGAGCAATTTCATGCACACCGTGATGCTGTTCCTCCAAAAAGTTACCGGTGAGGAAATCAGAAATCTAAAAAGAATTTCAAAAATAATTATCCCTTAGAAATACCCCTTAGTAAAACAGTTAAGTAATTAATTTCCTAATAACTTACATGATAATCCTGTTTTGGTACTGCATTTTCCTCTGCTGTATCCTCTTCACAGATTTTGATGATTTTCTTGAAAGCATCTCGCACAAAAGTCTCAAGGGCAAGGGTATCCTGTAAGGCCTCAATAACACTGGGCCATTCGGTTTTGCTTGGTGCCTATGTCAAGGAAAAGAGGCCTTGGTTTTTAAAGGACTTATTTTTGAATGTAAAGTTTAAATTGCTATTTTTACTAAGAATTACAAATCTCACCAAAGTTGGTATTTCATTTGCACCAATTTCCTCTCCTCTCATTGAAAGATAGTCAATTAAGCCTCGGGCATGCTGACGCTCTTCACCTGCATGTTTCAAAAACATTTTTGCAACTCCAGGCCTAAAATTGGATGCACGCAAGAAGTAAGCACCCTGAAAATCACAATACAACAGTATTTCATCCAATTAAAATATAAATATTACTAAATAGATGGAAAATTGAATTTTTAAAATGATAATTAGGTATTACCATTGCAATGTACGTGAAAGATGCTCCAAGCTCAGCTTGAATATGCTTCTTGACCACTTCTGTGCAGTTTGGCTGCATGTCAGGCCATTGGTTTTTAGGATTATTAACGATTTCCAACGGAGTGACCGCAGAACCTGAGATTTTTAAAACAAGTTAACTAATTAATAATATTCCATTAAATTAAGATAGAAAAAACAGTATTTTTTAACCCAAATTAACTTACAGGTTTCATCCGCAATGGCAAAGACAGCAGGTGCAAGAAGCACCGCTAAAACTACGTAAACTTTCATAATTTCTGTTTTTACAGTTTATTTCACAAAAAAAAACTTTGAAATAAAAATTATCTGCACTTTTTTTTAAACTGCTTTACACTGACAAAACGTACTTGTGGAGTGATAAGTTAGATCAGCTAATGTAATTGGTTTTGTGGTGGTGAGTACTGTATCTGTGGAGGAATTTTCACCGTCCTGTCGCAACTTATCTAACCAACTGTGTTATCATATCATATCGTATCAATTCACTTATCAGCACCCGTGCTACGTGAGTTAACAAAACTTGACTATTGTTAAAATATTATTAAACTTGTTAGGTTTTTGACAACGTGACAAAAATGATATAGTTTTTTTTCGAGAGGTCCAACCTCACAATTTAAACAAAGATATTATTCAGATTGGCTGGATTCAATATAAATTACGTTTGTTGAATAAAATGTAATTGATGTGTGATCTGATCTGATCTGTGTGTGTGCAATATGAACAGGAAACTAATGAAAGTAAAGCAGTAACAAAGAAGAAGAGCAAGAGGGGAGTTCTGAGACTGCTGAGTTTGCTTGAAGGATTTTCTCAAACGAATCTCTAATGCAAGTTGTATGATGAAAAAACAGATCAGTTTAGAGAGAGATGAAGTTTAAATGTAAATATGTATATTATGGTGTAATATGTATTCAGTAAAAAGTTGTCAAGTGTGCAGTGCATGTGTGTATAACTGATCATGTGAAATGTTAACAGCGTAACCAAAGCGTAGTCTGTACATTTTATTTTTTCGGAGAAGATGATGATTGGTTTTGTTGGCTTGTTGGTTATTTGCGTTGTCGATGATGAACTGAACATAATATAGTGTTACACATTTACAAATTAGTTATCATGGTTTTGCTGGTCTGAAAGTAAAGTGATATCGCAGAAAACACATTTAGTTTTCTGTATGAAATGAAATGCATGGGAAAGGAAAAACAAAAGCATATAGCATAAAAAGTTAATATGCTATTGCTATAGAACGTTATGTCATCTTCGTCTGATGAATCATGTTATATTTTTTTTCCATACTGCTTTTCTCGTTGGCAACAAATTTATGTGAAATACGTTGTACATCAGCTACTTTAATAACTAAAAACAAAGGTTCTTATTTTTCTTATGACTTGATATTTTTCGGTTATCTTTTATAACTGCAAGTATGGCAATTTAAGACTTTGGCAAGTATGCATCAAATTTCGTTTCGTTCAAAGTCTACAATAGTAGGTAAATGTGGTTCTATTTTTGGGTGTTTTTCATGGGTGATATGAATCATATAAAACAATAAGATGCACATGATGATGACTTAAATAAATTTTTTTTTTGTGCAGCATTGCATAAAGTTTGTGAAAAACAAGTGGAAAGCTTCCTTACACAAAATAGTTAGAGATGAGTAGATTTAAGCAAATTACAATTAGAACAAAATATTTTTATAGTGCAATGCTCTATAGAAATTGACAAGTAAATAGGGAAAACGTAATGACAATAACCTTTGTACATAGAACGTGTGGAAAACAAGTAGGAAGAGAAATTGAGTAAGTAAAGTACGTGGAGTAAACTTTTTGTTCTGAGCAAACATGAAAAATTGACAGCATGCAATATAAAATTTTCTTATCAAATCTGGAAATGAATTGTGTTTGTCCATTTTTTGTTTGAGTGACATTGTTTCGAGGGGATTTGTACATAATTTCATTTTAAGTGAACTGATTGGAAAATTATACTTTAGACTTACAAAGCAAAGCACAAATACAACTTTGTCAAGTGTGATTGTGGTAGTCATATTCTCATCATCCTTATGACATGATGTAAAATTCCAGCTTTGATATTATATTTTTTTCTTTGTTACCCAGACAATTCATCAAAAAAAAATTATTTACGCTTAAATATTGTACTTACGTAAATGCTTCTAACTATTTAACAGCTGTCTGGAAAAATAAGACACTTAAAAATCAAATCTCTTCCGAGACAAATATATTTTTTGTTCCTGATTACATCATGTATGATGATGGCATATTCAAGAGTACATCATACATGGCTAGTTAAGCAATTATTAAATGTACACATTATACATAATAATAAATGATTTATCAAAAAAAGCAAAGCTTAAAAACAACAAGCATGCTCATTATTAATATTAATTATAATCGTTTAATATCTGGTGTCCCTGAAAGTAATTTGGTTTAAAAAATAATTTATGACTCTTGTCCATGTCCATGCATTGTATGCACATAAAGCGAGCTACTTATTCAAGTAATCATATCAATTGAATTGACTTACAAAATTACTTACACACATTCTAAAAAAAACATGTAATTGGTGTCACACAAGTCAATGTCTTTACGTTTTTTTTTTACTATCATGTACTCAGCTCATGCTTCCGTAGTTTGGAAAACTTGTGAACAAAATCGCATATTATATTTAATGTGAACTTTGTTCCAGTCTGTTAATCCTGCAATTTAATTTTAATTCATTTACAAACTAAAAAAAGTCTAATTTAATTTCAATTTTAACTGCGCCATCAAATTACAACGTTGTACTTTGTTTTAAATCCAGTCTCATCATCGTCAGTTACATCGTCAATGACATGACATGGTTAACGATAAAACAAAATGAAATGCACAGGATGCCGCCACGCCATCCACCATCATCACCGAAATAAGTAGTGTTTTTTATGTTTATGTAAGTTTTAAAGATGAAGCAGAGGTGAAGGTGGAAAGCATTATATTTATCAGGATTGCATGCATGCCAGATGGACTTTTTTTTCTAATTTTTCTTATCTTCAGACTAACTATTAGTGCCAACTACGTACAAAAAAATCTTCATATAAATAACTCTCTTTGTTTAATGTTTTTTAAAAGATTGCAACTACGACTTGCGTTTCACACAAAATATATTCACTTGTTTATTTGTAAGTTAAGTATATGATATATGATATGTTATGTAAATATGTATATACTATCGCGTGGAACATGCTGAGAACTGCATTTTATTTCTTTTTACTTGGAACACGACATGATAAGGATACGATGATATGAAATTATGAAATCAGTGCAGTTGTGTTTTTCTCTCCTTGCCTACCAAAGATAAATGCGCAGTTTACTATAAAAATAACAGTTACAAGAAAAACAAGCGAAAGAACAAAAAAAACTTTTATTTTTCAGCTAACTCATGTATGCCAATTATGCATAAGAAATGTCAGCCGATATCAATTAGTCATGTGATGAAAAAATGAATGAATCATTAAAAAATTAATATCTTTGTTTGTCATGCTCGATGACATAATTAAATTTGCAAAAAAACATAGCTTCTAGTTTTCATTTGTTTCAATGTACAGCTTCCTAAAATTGGAAAATATTGAAAATTTTGGGGATGGCATGAATGAAAAAATTCTACTTCGAATCGAAATAAATAATTTTAAGTTTGTATTGACCATAATATTTATGCATTCTGCTATTTTTCATTTACACAATCACGGCGCAAATTTCTTTGGCAATGTCAAATGCACTAAAAGTTAGCATTTTGTAGTCAAGTCAAGTCAGTAAAGCTCAAAGCATAAAATCTTTCCCGAGGTTTTTCTTTGTGCCCGCAACCAAAATCCATATAGCACACAACACACTCCACACTGTACAAAGTCATGTCATAGTCACCATGCTCATATCCTCTCACATTCTTGACGACTTGACTTCAACTCTTGAGCATCATCGTCATGTCCATGTCAGTTTTATATCTTATCAGTTTTCACCAATACAAACTACACATAGCACCACTCCACATTCAACTCCACAAAGCAAAATCTACACAATATTATATTTTTTGAGCACTGCACTTTGTTCTCTCTTTTTTTTCTGTGCGCTATGGGATCATGATCATTGATCATTATTGGGAATAGGATATCATCATGCTATTTTATACATTGACGCTTTTCCCAACAAGCAAGCAAACAAGACATAGTTAACTTTGCAAGCAAAGCAAGAAGCGTTTTTTTTTCCACACGACACAAAATATTTTAATACATGTTTAGTTGATTCGTGTAATTTTTGCGAGTAAACTGAAAATTAAACTAATGTTTGATAATGCTCGCATGACAAGGCACACGCTGAAAAGAGAGAGAGAGACAGAGATATTGTAATTATTATTGTTAGTTAAAGCAAACAATTATTTATCTTTATCAAATTTTTTTATCAGGGATAGCCTACGTGAGAGTCATTCTTTTGGAATTACTCAAATAGGTGACAGGATAACGTTTTTTTGATCAGAGAGCAACTCTTGTCCAGTCCACCTGTCGTAGTGATCAGAGATTGGATTACAATCATTAGTTTGTTAAAAGTTGTGGAAGTATATACACTTGTGTTAGTAATATTAAAAGGTTTTTTTTTTAAATTAGTGAGATCTTTTTTTGTTCTGGTGAAAGCAGATATTTTCAAGCACATTCCAGTTTTAAAGCAATAAGATGATGGTCAAAGCGATATGTTTGGTGTTTTTTGGGGGGCTGGTTGGGGCCCTGGGCCAGATGCGAGGGACGGGGTCATTTAAGTGTCTTGACGGCACTAAGTGCACTTCAAGTAAGTTTTTTAAAGCAAATGTGTCATATATGTTATGTGTATGTAATTGTGAATTGTGTGAGGGCCATGTAATTTGTGAAATTTTTTTTGATGACTTGGTTTTTTCTTTCTTTCTTCAGAGCTTGAGTTTGAGGAGCCACTTTGTACTGCCGAATGGGGTGCATTTCCAAGAGTTAACAAGGAGACCAATGAGCTAATCATGTTGCAATTCCAAACTTCTTTTGAATATCTCTTGATTGTAAGTTTGATGGAAGTACCTATAAAGCAATTCAAGTGCAATTAACAAAGATGAATAAATAATCTATTTTTTTGCTTTATCATTTTTTTCTGTCTAGTCAACCCATTTCAAAGAATGGAAAGCTAATCGCCCAGGACTCGCCAACTACTTTTCCAAGCTGTCCGACGACAATTGGGATGAGGCCGTTGCTCTTTTGCTTCACATGGTTGAGCGTGGAGGTACTTTGGAGAAGGATTTTAAAGTTGAAACGGTACAGATGCAAAATTTAAACTGTATTCTTTCTTCTTTGTATAATTTCCTGATTTCTGATAGTTGTTTTTTGTGCTGTTTCTGAATAGGTTGCTGAAGTAGACAAGAACTCTGTTGGGGTTAATGATTTATACAAACTCAAGGAAGTAGAGTCCCTCAGCAAAGGACTTGACAATGAGAGGAGACTTGCCACCAAAACTTTGCATTTGGCTCATCTTGCTAATCATGGAGCTGGGGTTCCTCATGATGCCGAGGTAAATTAAAAAATCATCCTAAATCCATCCACAAAAAGTTTAATCTTCATAAAATAACTATTCTGTCTTCGCTTTTTTTCTGCAGTTTGCTGAGTTCTTGGCTGGAAGGCTCCACCATCACTCTGTCCTTCGTATTAAGCACTTGGCTAACAATGTCAAAGTTTTGCATGACATTATCCAGGACCCTAACGTGGATAGTTCATACGCTATCTTCAAATTTGATTCAGAGTATTTGCAATAATTTTTAACCATCTTTCCTATTTTTCCTGCAAGTCCATCGTTGCATCTTGACTTTACATAGTGAATCCATATCTATTATAAAATATTATTATTATTGTACAAGTTTCAAAATATTTTACAGTTTTAAGTACATTTCAAAAAAACAAAACAAAAGTGATTAGTTAAAAAAGTGTGAACTTATAATTATACAATTATTATGTAACGAATATTGAATATGCTCAAGGAAATAAATCAATCAATTAATTTTTTTGTTGTACAGTAAAAACAGTATCCGTTTTGTACATCTATCATTTTTTTTTATTATTGTTCATTAAAATTATTTAAAGTCACGCTTTATATTTATATTGAAGTTTTTATAAAGCAAATATTATCCTGTAACAAATGCATTTTTTTTATGCATATTTATTTAACAAAAAAAAACAAAGTCATTTTAATTCTTATATTCTTCCCCCGAGAAAAGCTTAAAAATTATTATTTCTTTTCCCCAACTAAATCTGTTAACTTAACTGATAAACAAAAATCAAAGACACATCATCGCCATCGGCGTCTTTTTTTTCTTCTCTTTTTTTCTGCTTTACTGATAAATAAGTAAAATAAAGTGTATTTCTTCAAGTGGCCATCATACCAACTCTAATATTTTTATAGCCCCTTGGCTATTAGCTGCTACAACAACAGGAGAACCCTTTTTCCAAGCTACCGCCGACACAAATTCCGGTGACTCATCAGGTTTCGGCCTTTCTAACATACTTCGATGATTCTCAAACTTAAATGAGAACAACGGTTTAGGTAAATATTTATAATATAAATATAGACTATTATTCTCCGAACCACAAGCAATATAGTTGCCATCGGTTGCCAATCCCACAAAATTCTTTTCATTAATATGCCCAGTAAAGGACCTCGTACAATTCATACTCTCATCTAAATTCCATAACTTTAAATTGCTATCAGTAGACGCCGACACTAGCTCATCCTTACTCGCAAATTTCACATAACTTACAGCCTTCTTATGCCCGTAAAGTACACCAAGTGGTTCGCGAGGATTTCTAAAGTCGTAATAGTGGACACAGTGGTCAGCACTACCAAATGCTATCACGTATGTACTTTCCGGACAAAATTTTACACAGCAGACATTAGCCTTTGCCTCCAAGTTTGCAATAGACTTGTCCTGATTGGTAGACCAAAGTTTTACTTTGGAGTCATCCGAACCGGAAGCCAACAAGCGGGGATCGCCGTTGCTCCAGTCTACGCTCCAAACACGTTTTTCATGCTCAACGAGGCTTCTTTATTTAAATAGAAAAAAAAGTAAAAAGAAACAAATCCATCATTAGTATAACTACTATAGTTACTATTTTTTCACAATCTCTTCATTTAAAAAAGTTGACCACAAAATTTTTTATCTTACCGCACACGTGTACAAGTGGAAACATCCCACAAGGACACACAACCATCGTAATCCGAGCTGGCCAAACTATTTTTATAATAGTTACTCCAAGCCACACAGCTTATCTTTGCGTTACAACTTAACTCTGCACTAGGACAGTGAATGTCAACAGCTGACCCAATAACATTTAAATATTCAAACAGTTTAATTTTCTTGGTGACGCCGGCAATAGCAAAAAATTCATTGTCTTTATCAAACTCAATGCTGGAAACAATATTAGAGTTGGACAACATGTCAGCACTGTAACTCAAAGTTGCCAAGGGTTTTAACCCATGATATTGGGTAATATGGGATAAAGTTCTACCAAATCTATCTAATACTTCTCTATCCTCAGTTTCAATTTGACCATTAGGAACAGTAGCATCATAAGATGATGTACTAGCCATCAAACTACGATTATCAAAAGTATCCGAACTTCTTGTATCAAAGTATACTTGGGTAAGTTCATCAAAATGATTGTACATTCGCTTCTTCCGGGCGCTGAGGGACTGCTGCTCCAACTCAACATTTCGTAACGGCTGAGTATTGAAACCTATTCCGGAGGAGGAAGAGGAACTAGAACAAGGATCCATTTTACTTGTGGACGGCACAGCAATAGAACTACTACTGCTACTACTACTTCCTCCACCCCCCCCACCCACGCACCCACTACTACTGGAACCACCCCCACCACCCCCCGAATCATTTATGCTATTAGCTAAAGAAGAACAAGTTTGAACCACCTCTAAATCTCGTTTAATAAGTGTGATTTCTCGATTTAATTGATCCATCTGTGCATTCTTTATTTTTAAAAGCTGGGATAAAAATTCATCCAACATTTTTCTCTTATATTCCTCATCATCTGACGCCATAATCTCTCTCCTTCTCATTAAAACCATAACTAGTCTATCCACCTCATTTAAACTTAAATGCTCGTAGTTTGAGTTTGTTAGAAACTTGACAACGTCGCCTGGAGGGGCTACATTGCTCGAGAGGGTGGAAGAGGAGGACTCGAAAACTTCTGCTTTTATTGCCTTCGCGTTGGATCTCCGCGACCGGGCCATGACATCACTGAGGGCGAAATTGGGACAAATCTTATCTCGACTTAAATGAGTGCCACATTTGGGACACCTCGCATTATTATCTATTGTGTCAAGGATGCAACTCTGACAGTATGTGTGACCACAGTGAGTACTTGTCGGCTCAGTCATGGTCTCCATGCAGATGGAACACACAAAGTCGGAAAACTCTTGGGGAACGCTGGCAGTGGAGATACTTTCTGTG
>JAQFXM010003706.1:0-19289 GCA_034693345.1 Entomobrya multifasciata
CCTAGATGGCTATTCCGGCTGGCGTCGAGAAGAGTCCTGGTTTGGTTCCCCGCCTTAATAACGGAAAAGGCGAGAGAAGATGGAAGACGAGTACCGAGTGGTCCGACTTACATCTTTCCTGTCCGGTTGTCTGTGGCGAGTCCGATGAAGGTTCGCCATCAGGTCCATTGTATCCTCAGATGGCTGGTGCATGTCAGCATAAGGGGATAGAAGGTTTCAGATCTAAAGGCGGCTGGAGCTATTGTACAATAGCTCCAGCTATTGTACATTGATGTGGTGTAGCAGCGTATCCGTGATGAGAGCCAGGTAGGTCCTGGTGTTGGGGATGATGCCACAGTTTAGGTCCTCGCCATGTGCAGCAGCTCCTGCAGCTCCTGCAGCTCCAGCAGCCATGGTCCTCTTCCTGGATTGGCAGGTTCAGGAAATCCAAATTTTGCTTCTTGGCATATCAGAGCGAAAAATGCCTAACTTTGCCTACTTAATTTGGCTTAACTAATGACAAAGGTTCGAAGTTAAAAATTAATTGTGAATTTTATAAATATATTTTTATGATCGAAACATTACATATTTCTCTATTGTCAAACGGGGAGAACTTTGTAAAACTCTCGACTAAATATGATGAGTTCAAGTATTACATTTTATGCCCACTTTTATGTAGTATAAAAATATATGATGTTTGTAATTTTTCTAAAAAAATATCATGCATACTTTTTGTATAAAATAATGATTATCTTGATGAGAGCTCATTCAAGTCTCTCATCTCATACAGGAAACTACTACCTCCGCTGACCGGAGGGGTGCATTCTAGTTTTAGTTTAAGTATAAATAAATAATACGGTGGAATGTACTCCCCATATTAATAATTAGGAAACTTTCGGTTATGGTAAACGGTTCTGCGGTACGGACCGGTTGCGTTAAAAGAATTTTTATAAAAAAGTATAATTTCAAAAGCAATTTTGGCGGTGCGAATGAAATGTGTGGAAAAGTAGATGGGTAATAGGGTATGCGGGGAAATGGGTCGGTAGTGAGTTGGGGTGATGACGTGGACGTGAATGTGTATGAGGGTTTATGAGTATTTGGATAGGTAGCGGAGTTAACGATAATGTGGAAGGGTAGTGGGGTTAACAGGAATTTGGATGGGTAGTCAGGTTAAAGAGAAGACACAATCCCATATTAGAGATGTTTATGATGACAGTAGTAGCAAATCCACAGATAAATGGAAAAGGCAGACAGTCCCGATGAAGTTGTTCATTGAATTACTTAAGGGTTACAGAGAACCTGTAGAATATTAAAACGACAAACTGATAAAACTTGAACTTGATTGAACTGTAAAATACTGAAATATAATTGCTGCTTACCATTTTGGCTTTCAGAGACGCCGTCACAATAAACATGGTCAATTTGCCACGTTGCGTTGATGGTGAGTTCGTTGCGCAGGGCTTGGCAAGCACTTACAGCAAAAGGAAATGGTCCATTATGATAAGACAGATGCTTAGAGACAGTACCGTGCAAATTTGTCTACACACATATATTATGCAATCAATAAATCATTTTTAACATCTATGACACCAAAATTTAAATTCAGGAACATTCGGGTATATTATGCATCAATACGTAAAATCTCAAATTCAAATACTTTTACCAGATGTTTTTTGTTATTTAGTTTCTTTGCTGTCTTATTACGAGTTTAATAATGAATGTATTGGTCAAGGCTGTTATTGTATCTATAATATACATGAATACATCGTATCATGTTATGCATATTTTTCCTTGCTATTTTAATCCTGTAGTGTACCCCAAACTTGTGTCTAGTACATAACATTTTGGCACAATGTAAATGTTTACAAATCGATTTTGGCGTCAAGGTTTTCCAACCGTCAATTCAAACCTAATATACTCCATTTTATCGGTAATACAGCTAAATACTAATGTAAGATATTAGAATTAGTATTCCATACATCCTATGAACAATCAAAAAGCATACACCCATTGTAAGAACTTATAATGGAGGAAACTAGACGGTCCGGGTGTTGTGCTTCATTTTTCGGAATCTGACAATATTACACGCAACTCACCGTGTCGCATGTGAAGGTAAGTCTGAATATTTAAGTTTACTTAAAACAACTGAACATTAAATTCATACTTATATATTGGTGGCGCTATCAAGAAGCAAAATTTTAGCTTGGACATTAACTATCTTACTTATTTGTAATTTAAATAACATGGCACCTTCATGAATAATTAACTATCAGATCAAATTATTATTAATTAATAAGATTTATGTATAATTTTGATTGTTATGATTATTTACAGATAAAATTTCCACATGAAGGCATGTCCGAATATATATTTGTAATAACTTCTGCATGGAACTTTGCGCACTGTGGAAACCTCTGCATTGTCACTTGCAACAATTGTGAGCAATACGTTGGGTTAAATGAGTTGAAAAATAGTATTCTCTACTGCTTTAACATTCCACTGACACTCTTTGGGTCAATTGTTAAGTCTGAAAACTTTAAAAAACCTAAGTGATCGAATTTTTGATTCCATTTAATGATATCTACTTACTCATTGTAATGTTATTAACTTATTAGTCCTCACACAGAACGAGCATGGAAATATTTCAACTTTACTTTTAAAGATAATACATGCGGGTATATTTGCTATATTAAATAAAATAGTTATTCGTTTTTTACAATTCAATGCGTCATCAATCCTAACACATGTACGCAAGAATTGATTCTATGTGCGATATGTTGTACTATTTACTGGCTAGCTAATTCAACAATATTATATGCTACTTTCATTCTATAATAATGTCTAACGATGATCTATTTATCAGGTCAACTCTTTGCCTTGAAATATAAGGTTATATTTGGAATTCCAACTGCTATAGCAGAATTTGATGGGCGGCCTATTTGTATCTGATTTATAGTTTGTAGTTTGCTTTTAGTATAAAAAAATATGTACGACTTATGGTCGATTTTTGCAGAAGAATTTTGAATTTTGATTCTTGTTGAATAGCCTATTTTATAAACAATTTAATTTCCTAAAAGCCTGTAATTATGTTTGGACGTTTAAAAAATGTATGCTCAAGTTATGGAACAAATAACAAGAAAAAAGCTCCTTCGGTGTAGGCCCTCGCGGCCCAAGTTTTTGACAAGTGGAAAGTTTTCGACCCAAAATTTGTATTTTTGACTTAAAAAATCATTGTGCCTTTTAAACAAATTGTAATTTTTTGAAACATTCAAGATATTTTGAATTTTCGAAATGAATTACGTATTGTAAAGAGTTAAATAGCTCATAACCTATGGGATGTCAGTTTGTTTTGAAAATTGTTTTCGATAGAAAATAACTAGCTCTTTTAGAATATGCCCGCTAAAAGTTCCCGTTATGGTTTTCGAGAAATTTGCCGCAAAAAAATTAGCACTGTTCTTTAGCACTTTTGATATGATAATATATGGAAGAAAGCGTTCATTCACTATAAACTGGTAGCACAATGGACACAGTCGTTTGGTACATTTTGTAACGAGCGACATCGACTAAGAGAAGTATAAACTGAAGGTGTATCTGAATAAAAAGCCGGCAAGTCATTCCCCCAAAAAACGGTAAAAAAACACTCGCGAATAAATATTACAATCGCAATAATTGATTATCTTTTGTTACATATGTAATACTACATGATTTACATTATAGTATGTAGAGAGTTTAAAAAACTACATGTTAGGCTTAGATCGTAACTACGACAATTTTTCTGGGAAGAAATTAATTTGTAATTTTATACAAAAAAACAGTAAAAACAATCCAACAAAATAACTTTTACAATTTGTATAAAACTAACATTGAATAAATCTTTTTGGTTTTGACGAAATATATCAACATGCTTACATTACAACAATCATCTAATTCTGAAAACCATTACCGCGGTTTCTTCACTACATTAGTCAGGTGGATCCAACTGAGGGTTTCGCGATGGGTTGGTTGTCGTTTATTTTTTTGTAATTTTTCTTACCTGGACCATGTACCAGGTTTTGTGATAAGCTTAGTTTCTTTTCGATTTTGTTAAGCTTTAATCGGATGGGTGGCGGGGATTGGAGTTTTGTTATTGGTTGATCTTCTTTGCCATTTAAGTAGGATGGTTTAGGTTGCCTTTATTATTTCCAATAGTAGTGGTAAATAACATAGGGTGAATAATGTTAGGGGAAAGAATGCTGAGAATGGGCATTTTGATGTTCATCTTTTGAAGCCTTTTAGTGTCTTTGGGTACTGGATTTTGAAGTTGCCTTCACAGCCGCTCGCCGAGTTTTTCGTAGTCTTCCGGTGAACGCTTTTGTAAGTTCAAGCTGAATTAACCACATTTTTTCTCCATGACCGTAATAACTTGTTTGGTAATTAAAATTCTTGGTCGGAGTATTGCCCAAACTTCAGGCCTGTCCCGTCACAAATGGGCTCATTCCACTGAAGCCGGCAAACCATTTCACTTCAAACTATGTGAAAAAAGATTTATTCGAAAAGAGCATTAAAAACATTCAAAATAAGCATGCATCAGAACCATCAAAAAAGGTTTCTAAAAAGTCTCACCTTAAAAAATTGAGGTAGATTTTGGGACTTTTATCGCTCCATGATGTATAAATCCAACGATATTCATTTTTAATAATATTTTTTTAAACAGCTAAACCGTAAATTGTCCCAAATCAACGTTCCAACTAAAATAAATTAACCCAAAAATCCAAGCGGCAAACACCTAACCCGAATACCAAAACAGGAAAATCGACTGTTTCCAAACATCCAATCAATTTTATTTGGCATGTGTACAATGTAAAATGTACAAGTATTCTTTGTGTCAATATATATGACCAGAATGCGAGTTATAAGGAGTGTAATGGTGCAGTTTCAATGATGGTGAGAAGCGACTCGTTTAAGAATATTCCAAAAGTTCTCATTTATCAATTTTGAAAAAAAATTACATGACCAAAACTAATTTTCAACAAGCTCAATAATAACTTCTTATATGACTGATTACATTTAATGCATATACCATTCAAAAATTTTCAATTGTAATAGGACATGTACATACACTCAACAATATGGTAAACTGTACTCAAAATTTTCGAAATGAAATTCTTTAAATTGAGATCAAAACGATGCTAAAATAACTGTTCTACATCACTGCTTGAAATCAAACCATATTCAAATAAATTGAATATTATTTCTTAAAAATAGTCCAATTAAAATCTTTAAAAAATTTGGGACTACTATGTTACAAAATCAATAGTTGAAGTGTGGTTGTTAAAGTTGAATAAATTTCAACCCAACAGTCAAATATCAGTCTTTACAACCAAAAGAAAGAAAAAAATTCAGGTATGACATGTTCCAGGGTAGAGAACAAATAAATTCTCTTGGCTCAGTGTTTCCAGCTGTCCCAATTTTATTGTAATAACAAATTGCTACGGATGGGAAACCATGTAACTTACATAGCCAACTGGCCAACTACGGTAATCAAGAAAACGTTTCTCCATCACCAATGAACTTAATTACCCAATATGCTTGTGCCAGCAAAGCAAATAAATTTATAAACATGTTACTAGTATTTGGATGTCATGCCTCAAAAACCGGTTAAAAACCAAGTAATACCAGATTCACGTTAAAATTCAATTGGTAAAACATCATTTAATCATTTGTAATTTGTATTTTAAACCTACTTTTGAGTTTTTCGGACAATATTATTCAAGTCCTTTCTGGAAAGATCGTGGGTGTACTCTGGAAGATTGTATTTCATTTATTCTCTCCATTCTGAATCTGTTGGTTAATCCACATACACCCGGTTCATGAAACGAGGAACAAACCCGCTATATAACCCGCATCCTATGTACAACCTTTGTTCATGCTCCTCAGCAGTTTCCAGAATTTCTAAGTACGATTTGCTGAACGATTTACCATTCATTCATCTATACCGAGTTCGATGTAATTGTAACCGTAAGATAACCGCGGATGCATATTTTGGCACTTTTGGATGTCAACAAATCTTTCAGATTCTTTCTCCATTTAAAGCGCATCAGAGTTTTGGGCATCCAAAGGCATGTGTATTGGTTTCTTTTTTAAATAAGCTGGATCTGAATTGTACTTCACATGTCGGAATTCCATGCTTTTTCTTTGTTTTGGGAGCAGTCTGTCAACGTTGGTATTATTGGACGCTGAAGAATATAGCTCATTATGTATCTTGTTGTTTCATTCCCCCAACATCATTGCATTGCATGCATTTCTCCTAAATGGTATTCGTGGTTATGGCCTCAATTGCCGTTTTGTTTTCTTTGATTTATTTTTCTAATCACAATCCACTATGAAATTTTTCAGTTCCGTATTAGTTAACTGATATAACTTTGAACAGGCAATCTCCGCCGCTCCTGCATATGGATGTCCTATTGTCTTTCAGATTTTCGGGTGCCGTTTTATCCTTGTGCGATGCTACCAATTCGATGCTATTTGATCGATTCGATGCTTCGCGACCTAGAAATCGAAAACCTAACTCTCCAGTTATCGGTTAGCAGAAATTTTGCGGTCTTATGATGTTCCTGATCAATTGCTTCAAGCAGCTAAACTTCTAATGGCGTTTTTAAACCGAGGTGGCCAATCTATTACCACGGTGACACCACCAATGGTCACGTAGTAAGTTTTTTGTTCATTTTACCTGTTGTCATCAACAGAATTTATGACTTTTCTTTGATCCGCGCAATTCTTTTTCTCTTAGGCAAAATTTTGCTTCATGCCTAAAGACACCCAACTGCACAAAGAGTACGTGAACCGTCAGGAAAACTATGGAGGAAACTTTCGCCAGCACCAACTTCGGAGGGAGCACTACTGCGAATCGTGAACATGACGTGTATTTCAGCTATTGTAATGAAAATTTCTATGCTAAACTTACTCGCCTTCATTTTTAGCACTAGACGTGAAGCGATGGTAAACCGATCATCTCATCGACCTCAGCAGTTTCTGAATGTTGCGTTAAGGTACATCTAACAAGCTTATGAAAACCATGAAAATTAATAACATTTTATTTAAAAAATCTCGTGGATCGTAGAAAGACTTCTTCCGTAGAAAGTTCAAGAAATATAGTTCAAGATATTTTGATGCTGTCATTTATAATTTGACTAATCACAAAGATAACGATAAGGTCAAATGACAATAATCGTTACAATAAGGTTAATGTTTCTGTATTTACATGTAAATAAACAAAATCGTAAAATAGAACTTATTGTGTTTATTAATTTATTTAAATTGAAAGAGAAAAATATATCTTACGAAACGGATATGGGTACGTAAGATGGTAATATGCATTTAAAAAAAATAATGCTAAAAGTATAAGAATCTCGGAGCATATTTTTCGCGGAATTAAACAAAGCTGATAATAAATATTGGTTGATGACTCATTAGCACTAGAGTCGAAAGAGACGTATTCAACTATTAGTACTAGACTTTCATTATCCGGAGAAACGGAATCCGAACTTGACACTTATTTTTTTCCTACAACAGCTACATTATGTACGAATTTTGATCATTTTACATCAAATATTTCCCACTTTTCCCCAGCCAGATGAGCAGCTGCGTGCCGAGTGTTTCTTGGTAGGAATGTCGAGCACTATTTGGTTACCGTTTGGAATGCGTTTCTTAGTAAGCAGTAGCTTCGTTTTTAGATTCACATATGCCGGATACATAAACGAAAGTTTTGGAGAAACGTACTTGTGAAACGCTAAAGAAACACGTTATTCCTTGGACCTACCGATTTGTTGCTGCCAGAATCATGATACATGCCTGTGTCATCTTGGAAGAAATATTAATTCTTGCTGGAAATAGGTACCAAACGGATGAGGTACAGAGGTCCATAACTGTAAAGGGTACTGCCACTCATATCTTTCGGCTTTTGCTTTTGGTTTATGTACCAAATCCAACAACGGCACGTACTCTTTCTTCAAAAATTTAATAGTAAACGGTGTGTATCCTCCAAATGGTCCTTGCACTTTTACTTCTATAAAGAAAAAGTTACGTAACTTTGATTCGAATTGCATTGTCATATACAGATGAATACTAACCCTGGTCACCCACTCCCTCTGAATCCGGTGCGATTGGAACTGGCTCATTTTCGTTCGTATATCGAACTATATAAACGATCCAAACGTGTGTTTGCAAACCCCAAACCTTTTCCAAATTTTCCCAGACAGTTTTCGAATTCACAGGTTGTATTAAAAGTCGTGAACAGTTTCCTTTCACATTTTCATAAAGTCCTTTAGCCAGCTGTTGATGAGTTAAATTTCTCCATCCTGCCAGGATTGCTTTATGAATTGCTTAATGCTACACTATTATTTAAATTAATTTACTCTTACTGAAAGGTACTTTGTTTATCTATAGAGGAGTTTAAGGCTCTTTCAGCAACTGTGGTTAAAAGTGCTTTTACTGTACAGAAAAAAGATGTAATCATGTGCAACAGTTTGTGTCCGTTAGAAATTTTGGTAGATTTGCCAAGTTTCAGTGTTCACAAAATTTTAGCCTCTGAAATTTATGAGAAAAATCCTTAGAATACCGATGAAGTAGACAATGAGTCATTGAATGAACGGAAGGATCGGGGTGCATTGAATTTCGTGGGTGAAATCCACAAAGTGTTGTGGGGTATGAAATCATCATTACAAAACATTCAAATATTAATATTAGGTTACAATATCCTTTTAAATTGTTTTTCATTCTTATAATTTTTCAGGGACAGCAACGGAAGGTGATATCGACAACCTCCACGTTGATATTGGGAAGATTGCGTTGAAGTTCAACCAGTTTTCAAAGGATAATCATCTTTACATGGAAGGAGTTGAAGCAAATATTACGACATACTCACACAACCTTTCGGATGCGGTTAGTGCTGGATTCAGAAAAATTGAACCTGAGATTGACAATGCAACCCTTTTCATGCAGCCTCATCAAATCAGGCGGAAATCGCGTTTTCTGATGTTTTCAATACCTTTTAACATGCAAATCAAAACTGTAGAAATGAAAGTGTATTTATAGAAATGTTGGTTCAATAGAAATTTCAGCTTATGGCACATTCATTTTTCATTGATAAATGATATTTTAGGACATTGCTTTGTGTATAGCAAGCACTAATAATGTAGGTACTTCAATTTATATTATTTAGATAATTTTTTTGGGCAATTAAGATGATGAATTTTGAACTGATAATCAGAACTAGAAGAATGTAAATTCTGAATAGAAACTACCGAAAGCGGTGTATGATTTGATAAATATGATGTTTGCGATGCATTTATACGTATATGGTCATTTCAGTACGTACATGTACGTTTAACGTAAGTATACGTGCCATTTAAAATGCATGTGACCTTTGAAACCCTATATCTCGGGTCAGGGGGGTCATTGGGACCCAAAAATGATTACAATGTGATCAGATTTTGATCCTGCATGAGAATCGACAGTAAACAAAATTGCCATTTAAAATGCATGTGACATTTGAGCCGCTATATCTCTGGTCCATGGGGGCATTGGGGTCTGAAAACCACTCCCAAGGAAGGTCTTGACCTAAGGTGTATGAGTACCAAATTTGGTGTCAATTGTTCAAGAAATTTTTGAGAAATCGTGTTGACAGACAGACACACAGACAGACACACAGACATACAGACAGACAGTTCAAATCATTAACTACATCTTATGCGATTTCATCGCTTTCGGTAGTTAATAGCAGTGTAAATGTCCTGATTACATACAAAAATCATTATTGCTTGCACGATACTATGTTTATAACAAAATCCCGCAGTTTACAGATTCAATCTAATCTCAATAGTCAAGATTCAGGGCTTTTATAAATAAGTTATAAACTAATACTTTCAGATGGTTTCATTTTTTCATAGATCCGTAGTTTTTGATGAAAACTCTGACATTTATGAGAACATAAGCGATGTCTTGAATGAAAGATGGCAGTTTGATATCCCAACACTTACTGATGAACTTGACTATCCCTTGATGAACCAAAACAAATCTAGTTCTCTAAGGAATTTGTCTCTGAGCAGATACACCACAGTTCATTACTCCTACACTTTACCCTTCATTTGGATTTCCATATTGACTGCCGAAATGTTTGCTCTAGCGATAATGGTCTTCATGAATATTTCTGCAGCTGGACGTGGAAGAAGTTTTAGCCCTGTACCCTTTCTTGTCATATTCTTTCCCGGAAATGTTTTCGCGGCCCTCCCGCTGAAGGAACCATAACTTTCAAAAGTTATATGTGGACCCTCATAGAGATCCTGGAGATAGCCAATGTTATCGTGAATGCTATTGTTCTACTTTTCGTGGTTGCATTTTTAATTTTCTTGTACAAAACATCAAAAAACATTCGACTCGTTAACCGCATGCTCAGATCCTGGAAAATAGGAGAAGATGTTTTGTTGGCACGACGACGATATTTGGGCGACTACCACCAAGCACCATACATTGCGGATTCTACATCTCAATTTTGTTATTGGTCATCTTCTCCTTCACATACGTCTTCTGCTATCTATCTGCAATGGATACTTCAACGCCGCCGAAACCGAAGACAAGGATTATTTAAGAGAAATCCATTATTATCAGTTGATTTTAGGGTTGACTTGTGTGGTTACGGTTTCCCCAATATATTTTGGCGGTTTGCCATCGATGTTGTGTTCCTAGGATTCTAAGTATAAAAGTGACGTCTGTGCTATTTCCTTCAACTCCGCAATATGAACTGAACTACTTTTCGGGGTTCGTTTGTAGATATCGCGAAGCAACTGTTAAGCGTTACGTCACTGAAATGCGAGCAATCCACCAATTGTTGTCGAAGGAATTGTCTTAAGTACAACTAGGGTTGCTGGATCCGATATACTGTGTAAAAATCAAAATCAAAGTGCAATCCATACTAAAATCATGTATTATGTTGACGTAACATTACAATAATTGATTAATCATGTCCATAGTACATAATAAAATTAGGCGTAGGAAATCTGCTAATGTTTTATAATAGATTTAGTTTTGGTTTAAAATGTTAGACAGAATCACATTCAGAGAAGTAGTTGCACGGTTCTTTATTTCAAACAAAAGGGACTGAGTAAACACTTACATAGCTGATAAGAACCGATAGTACCCAACTACCAATATGAATATTTTAATGCCCCGCTGATACCCAAATTATCTAACTTGTCGTACTAGCCTAATAAGCCCAACTTGCCTGACATTTCTCGGAATGACTAGCGTTTTTTGCTAATTCTGTACTTTAAATAACTCGGCGAAAGAAGTAAAACGACTCAACCAACGATTTGCTAATTTTAGATCGAACCAAACTAATTGGGGTAAACTAATATTTCTAAAACGACATAAAATTTTACTTGGATGATAAATAGGAGGAGCCTGTTGATCACTCAAAGCTGTCAAGTTCATAGTTGTTGTCTGATCTGTTGCTGTTGTACTTTAAGTGCTAGTTTGCCGAGTTATATCAGTTGTAGTGACGACAGTGGTACTAGTAACAGATCTTGCACTTTTCGTTACTTCAATAGCCTCTATGTGTATAACAAAATGTACATGAGTACATGTAAATGAAACTGAATAGCACCATGCACCGTGCATATTGTGCAACAAGTGGGTATATGTTTATTTTTGCAATCGGCAAATGTAGGCAAAGTGAAATGAAAAGTACAGTTACCACGCAATATATATTCCTGTACATAATGTAAGTAAAGTACAATGTAAAAGAATCATTGTATCTAAAATACAACACTTTGAAAATTTACAACAAGGGGTAAACTGAAGTAACCTTTGCAAATGAGTGCAAAAGTCAGAGTTTTCTGCAGAGTATGACAATGACGAACAAAAAGACTTTCATGCAAAATAAATATATGTATATATACTCTTGAAATAGAATGCAATGATGTCATATGCTAGCTGTAAACATTATTAACTATGCAAGTCGACACGGATATTTGAGTTTATGCTCAAATTATTACGGTCTCGGATAATAATTCGATAATTGGATCCTTAGATCGCTTTATCTGCGTCTGGATCGAGAAATAATACGAGAATGGTTGTTGCGCTTTATCATGATATAATATTTTTCTTCACAACTTTGGGTATGACATTCAGTTCAGTCCAAAATAGGAGCACAGGTCGATTATTATTTTCTCTTCCAGGTGCAAAAAAGCCAATTTAGCTTACAGCGGTTAAATTTGCATTTCAAAAAGATTTACTATGGCATAATTTATGCCTGCCTAGGGCCTAATTATTTTAACCGCAGCAATTAAAAAAATTTGTTTATCCCGGACAGAATGCGTTATGTATTGTAGTAAACATAATATTAAAGCATTAACAAACTCCAATACTTGCTTTAATGGAAATGACAAAGAAACGAGTGTTGTATCTTAATAATCAATTTATTTTTTTCGAAATTTTAAAGTTATGCAAATTGGACTTGTATAAAACATGGTACGATACGATGGCATAAAATTATAATACAATGAATTTATTCACGGTTGACACAGATAGCTTTTATTTTCAAGTTAAAACATCTAAAAACGTCACTGAAGGCGTTAAGGGATGACACTTTAGATTGTAACTCTCTCAACGTATCGTGTGAATTTGATTCGAATAAAAATACAAATAAAGTTGGCTACTTAAAATTTGTATGCTCTGAAATTGCTCCAATTGAAGAGGTGAACTGTCTTAGACCAAAATGTTTTTCCCTACTTCTTTGTTGTTCTGTATGTTCGAACAAGAAAGTTTAACATTTGTAACGAAATTTATAACTATTTATTTATTTGGCATCAAATCACCTCCATATCTTCGGTCATCTCATCTACCGCCCAAACCCATCATCATCAACCAACCTCCAAATAATAGCTCCTCGTCCTCCACATTCCTATCGCTCCAGAGACACCTCACTAGACCTGAAACGTCCACCCTAGCGTCATTTATTTAATTACTATCTATGAGAAAAAACTGTACGCTACGGTCATTACTCGCTCACTACTGTTACAGTTTGAATAAAATATAATTAGGTTTTAAGTTTCTTTTTATTCTTATATGATGCATTCACTACTACCTATTTACTATTTCTACAAATAGCTACGCTTCTAGATGCTGCTGAAATATATCATATCATTACATACACATTCCTATAATTGATCAAGATCAAACCTCTATCATCACCATCATCGCATTGATATTCATAAAGGCCTTCAATTGAAATTCAATTCAATTGAAAACTTACATATTCATCTCATGGACAAACGAATTCATTGTTCCATTGTTGAGCTTATCCGAAACATTAGAATATCCATACAGGTACAACCAGTCTGGATTCCTTTGAAAGTCCTGCACGCACTAGTATATTGTGCTATGACGCTGAATTTCCTTTTCCACAGTTAAAAAACTACGCACCATGTTAGGGGAAAAACCGCTATTTTAAACACAAGTTTTGTTTCACGTTTCAAAGTTTCAAAGTACACAAAAGTTTCAAACACACACCAATCACCATGGTTTTTGAAATGCGAACGATGATGCTATCATAGTAGTTAAAATGAAAAACTTTCATTTCAAAAAGATGTTAACTAGCTTTTGACTGAACCAGAAAAAAGTTGAATTGATAAAAGTAGAAGAAGGCGTTTTGCGCAGTTTCCGTATCAACGCATCCCACAGGTGCTCTATAGGGTTGACGTCTAGCAATTGTGCTAGCCAATCGAGCACCTTGACATAACTTTTCTGTAAGTATGCCCTAACTTTGGCAGAGACATGCTTCGGGTAATTGTCTTGCCCAAAGACGAGGCTCCGTGGAAGGCCGATTTCTCGACCACTTTGTTTGGGATTTCTTCCCGAAAGGTACACGTAAGTATCTGTATTCCTTTTCGTATCGATGAAATCCAGTCTGCCCACTCCCATGAAATTGTGAATCAGTTAAAAAATAGAAATTATGGTTACCGCTATCTTTCGGCGTCAAATACGACGAAAACTTAAATCAACAACTTGCAAGACACGACTTCAGTTCGGGATGAATTGTTAATGGAGTCTATTAAAAATATGAACTCGTTGTCGTCGTTTGCAAACTCGTCCACAACTCTTTTTCCAACATTTCTCACTCATGTACGAATGCAAAATCCGCATGGTGTTTGACACAATCAATATATTCCTTTGTGGTACTGTATGTTTTCTCACAAACACAACACAAAAGCGTAGCGTCTATGAGATGAGGTGCATAATTTCTCGAGACCTTTGTTTGATCCGTGATCAGTATTGGACATGGTTCATCGTGACTATTTTTAAACAGCACTTGCAAGCTTTGTTTTGGTTTAAATGTTCCAAAAGCCGAACAGCACTAAAGCCGTTTTTGGTCCAGTAGCAAAGAGCCGTGGTATGGCAGTTGGATGTTCGGTTTGAGTCTTTAGGTACAAACACACTCACACAAACACACAAGTATTTAGGAGAGCGAGAGAGGTCCGAATACGAAAAAAGTTGGAGAACGAATAACTTCTATGCAGCGAATTTTGGGAGTATACACGCAGTTCATTTTGCCAACCCATTTTGGGGTGGTTTAATGAATGGCGAATGAAAGGCGTAGAGTACAGCGTAGGCGTTTATCAGTTCTCAGAAATTCATATTTTTATACAGATCAGCCCTCTTAAAGTTTAAGTTAATCCACACCAATAATATTCCGTTTTGATGCATAATTGACGAATAAGAAGATACTCTTTTGGCATACACATACACATTTATCAACCTTATTCATTTTAAAGTTAATCCGTTCGTCGATCATTGTAAGTTCCGACACAAGGCAAAACACAGTTCTGCTGAAAAACTTCGATGTTGTGCTACGAATGAGCTTAACCCGAACACGAAGTGCGAATAAAAAAGTAAATCTTCACGAAATATCTGGATCGGTATGAACTCGAGAAAAATTAGTGATAATTAAATAATGTTGTCAAAGATTTCTACCTGTTTTATACTCCAAGTTGTGTTGAATGTCGGTATATTTCCTTCGAAGGCATCCTGCCAATTACAGGAAAGACATTTGTACTTTTCAAGGTATATACAATTTTCCAGAGAAATGCATACGAACTTGAAGTACCTCGGTCAGATGTATTTGTTTCTTTGATAACATAATATGCCCATGAATGTTGTCTTTCTTGTGTGTAATGCGGGTTTGGTTTGTGTTTAATAAAATACATATAAGGTACATTTGCTTGTGGTGTGAACTTTATAAACTTTCTTATATTAAAAGTATCATAAGTAATTGGCATCTGTTAGCCGACAACAAGTTTTATTGGTGCGAATTAAGTTTAATATTTTGTCATTGTCTGGTGTGATTTTCAGAGATGGCAAAAGAACTATTCGTTATTTATCACCCAAAACGAAAAGTAAAGCCTTATACTTATTATAAAGATGAAAGATTATGCATGTACGACGCGTGTTAATCCAACAATAATACGATCACTTACTTGACATGTATCTCAACGCCTTTTCTTGCCTAGCTACCTTTTCATTTTAAATTCGTACACTTTAAATTGTGACCCTAACCATTTTAGATGATGGGTTTCTTAAAATAGGAACTTCGACAACCGAATCTTCAGGATTTGGCAACGGAGTAATTTTCCATTCATCGACTTTTTCTTATGAACTTTGTCCCTGATGCAATGCAATTGGTGCAACCGATTTGTGTGAGGCTTTTCTCCGAATGAGTAGTATGGTAGAGGAACCAGGTTTGGTGTGACCTGGTCTTTCCTCAACATTGCCGTTGTTCATTTCGACTGCGCTATTTTGTGTATTTTGTTCATGTTTTGAATTTTCAGGATCATTACCTTCGAAACTTTTGATGAAATGGCCTATTGCACTTATTAGCTCATCTTTTCTACTTACTATCTTACTAGTTTTTGTCGTTTTCAGAACTATAATTTGTCTCATGATCTCCAATCTCTTTATGATCCATATCGTTTGATTTTTGAGAGGCATGCGTAATCTCACCAACTGCAATGCATGCCAATAAGCTTGCAACTCTGATCTTGGAAAAATTAGTTTGTTAGTGCCGAAGTTTGTTAAGTGTGCAATTGTAGCGCTCTATTTTTATTAACCTGACCCAAATCCGTGTGTGCTGTTTCCTCATGAAATCGCCCATGTAAATAACGAATGAATTGCTTGGAGTAAACCTTGCAAAATTGCATCAATTTTCCTGGCATCTTACTCGGTAGTGCAGTCTTCTTCCTCAATCATGTTTTCATTACTTCCGAGGAGATGATAAGGAAGCTGAACATGCGAACCTTGGTCTCGCCTTTCTATTGCGTTTCTGAATCCATCTTTTTACTTAAGCTGAACTAATTACACAAAGTAATTATTAATTACTTGAAGACAATTTTCTCCCTGTTTCATTTCTAATTTCCTTGATAAATTGAGAGGACTTCACACATTTGTTTGTTGTATGGTAATATAGATGGTTATAATTCACACTCATAATAATTTTTGGTGTATTTTTCATTTAAAATACAACACGATGATTATCATGATGACAACATGATGATGACACACGACGTTATTATGATGCCTATCACTATAATCAGTATCAGTAAGTGTAGTCACTAAACTTGACTGTTGATTTTTTTCTTCGTTTTACAGTTAACTACCAGATAGAATGCAATGGTGAGGCAAAAAGACGGGTCCCAATGGTCTATTTTCTGTTGTTTAATTTGATTCCTGACAAATTAGGTCAAAATCATGTAAAAACAAGGTATAAAAACGTTGTTTTTGTAATGTTTAATGAAACATGTTCGAAATCAGTTTGCAGGGTCAAATAAAACGCGAAGATGTTGATGTTCCGATGGAGAATGCTGAGCAAATGCAAGTGTCTGTTGGGTACGAGGATGACAGTCTACCTGAAATTCAAAAGGTTGAATGCAGTAATCCGTCCAGCTTGCGATTGTGAATGAGATGGCAAAATGGAATGGGAACGGTTGTGTTGATGAAGACAACGCCTTCTGAGAATTCAGACTCTGCTGATGGGTAAAAATATATGTTGATAATAAGAAAATGTATCTCATGATTGTAAAAAATATTGAATTCGTCATTAATTAGTTATCAATTTTGTTTATCTAACCAGGTGTTCAGTTGGGGAAATGAAAGATGACGACAAACAATCCAATAGGTAAAGATACGTAGTAGTTGAGTGGGAGCAGAGCGAAACTGAATTGAGTTTATTTTTAGAGTGAATCATTCCAACCAATGAAGCAGAGCAGACTGGTTTCAACTCGCGGTGAAAGAGCGGTGCATCTTATTCGAAAATTGGAGGAGTGCACATACGGTAAATTCTATGATTACAACCAAATATTTAAATGGCAAAGTCTTAATAATTTAGAGCATCATCGAAGTTGTATGTTGCAGTGAAATGGGAGCAGCTGGAGCTAGTGCAGCCAATTGTGACCGATTATGACCCAGAGCTGACTGGCCGACATCCATTGAATGGTACAAGTTTTGCGCACATTAAATCCCACGCAGATAAGGTAAATTTTATATGTACATTAGAACAACAAATTAAAAGGGTTCCTACAATAATCTATTGATAAATTTTGTTCTTCTTCATGTCTTTCAAAACAGGTCAGTTTCGGGTGAAGAGATGGATGACGTCAATACCAATAATGAGGAATTAGCAGGCCTGCAGCAGTGTGATCGTCCAGCATCAGAAGAGCAAGTTGGTTTAAAACCAGACAGGACCAATTTCTGTGCAAGTTCATTTGCAGTATTGGAATTAAAGTTGGAGAACATGGTCGCCAAGAAGTATGGGCTGGTGGAATTTGCTCTCGGCATTGCGAAATCATCAGATTGATGAGTTTTTCAACAACCAATATGGTGGAAATTGATTTGACCCACCAAACTCAAAGTAATATTTTCGCAGTACGACTTCCCTACCCTATCACAATTCCTGCAAATATGATATTCGACGTTTTCTTCAACCTCGATATAAGTTATTATTTCGTTTCCAAATTACTGGTCTTTTTACTTGATTACATTTGTCAATAATCAAGCAAGTGAGACTTATTCAATTAATGTTTTTTATGTTATTTTGTACAGGAAATCAATAAACTGTTGAAATTTCATTGCTTTTTTAATTCTAAGCGGTTAATAAGCTAATAAAAGATGGAATGCGGATCCAAAATTTGTGTAGAACAAAAAGATGACATTTTAGGGAGGAAAGACAAAGAGTAAAACTGCACGATCTTTTGATAAGAAGAGCTGAAAAAATAACGTCGAATTATAGGTGAACAATAAGCTTTATAGTTAAAACTCCTTTCGCTCCTCTTTTATCAAGTTGGCCTCTTTTAGTCGTAGTATAGCCGATAATTTTTGAGTCAATTTACAATTTCCCGAGATGCCCCAAATTTATTTAAATGTTGCGCGCCTTTTTCGAAGTTACTCCTTTTTTGTAAATTACCAACTCAGCTGCCAATTTAGCCAAAACAAAATCACTGCAATACAATAATTAAGAAAAATTTAAATTAGTTAAATTTGCTTCGCCTCAAATCAGTTTAATTAGTTGTTTTATTAATTGGTTTTTTTGTGGTTTTTTTAAGGAACGAGAATGAAGCCCCGCCGGAAGTCAGCCATCCAGTCAATTCATACGCCAGCCAAGTAGGATCACCAAAATTATAATTTTAATTACAATTAAGTAAGAGAATGAATTATTAGTTGCTTAATTTTAATTATTTTAAACATGTCTCCAAATTAAACATAACTACTTATGTTTCTATTTAATTCCTTTCAGCTCAATTTTTTAATTGTCACCACCCCGATTTGACATGTTAATAACTGCATTACTGTTAAAATAAACCCTGGTAGACGGTTTAAGTTAGATACTCGATGAAGACTTGTTACAATTTAAAAAAACAATTGTTAGATTTGAAACTGAACGCCAGATTCAAATTCTGCGCCTTGAATTACGTCCATGTACATAATTTCATTGTTCTAACTGCTTGCTTTTACGATTCGGGGTTGACCGCATTCAGAAGGGCGGGTCAAAGTCAATCTTGGTACCCCATGTCAAAGCTTGGTACCATAGAATCTCAATGCAAAAAACATAATTGTCAAATTCCTAACCGTTTAGAAGTTAAGGGGAGGGCCCTTAATACTGAAGGGACCCCTTGATACATGTAAATCGTGAGCTGGGCACCATAGGACCTCATTGCCGAAAACAGAATTTCAAAATTCCTAAAGATTTAGAAGTTAGAGGGAGGGCCCTTAAGGGACCCCTCTTAATA
>JAQFXM010003707.1:0-19277 GCA_034693345.1 Entomobrya multifasciata
ATATATATATTATTTGGTTTTTATAGAACAAGATGCGTAGCATCTGGTGGGGATGCAGTTGGTAGTTGTCAGCAAGGTATGGGAACATGTTGCAAGTGTAAGTTTCTATAAAAAGCTGAAATATTTTTAAACACAGTTAAATGAATCATTTTTTAACTAATAATTTTTTATCATCTATTAAAAAGTCACAAAGCAATGCAATTCAAATAGGAGAGCTGTAACGGTTACAGAAACCGTTGAGAACTTAATGAGTTCTAGTATGTCAGGCTCATGTGAATTTGTTTTTCCAAAAGTAAGTCTCAAGAATTTACGTATGCCTATTATACATTGTATGTATATTTAACCATTGAACCGCGCATTGAATTTAATTATTAACTAAATGCACTCTTTTCATCTTAATTGTAAATTTTATCAGCAACAAAATATTTGCCAAATAAAACTGGAATTTGTTAACGTAATACTTCAAGAAGCTCAAGTTCGTGGTCAAAACGCAGGAAACTGTCAGTCTGAATCGCTAACCGTTGTGGGCGCTGCCAATATCAATGGACCATTAAAAGTTTGTGGACGGTTAACTGGACAGCACAGTAAGTATTTATCTTCATAAGTACATTTCTTAACCATTAATTTAAATGCTCCAAATTATACTCCAAAATTGCATATTTATTTTCTTGATGAACAGTGATACTTTCCTATGGGGCAACCTCAGACTTGATCAGCGTAGTCGTTCACTCTGAAATGCTGTCAGCGACTTACAGCGTTCGTGCCACACAAGTACCTTGCAGCTCTCCATACAAAGGTAAAATTAAGAAATAATTTTGAAGAAATCTCATAGCTAAAAATACTAACTAATTATTTTCTTTGATTAACGTATATAGCTCCAGACGACTGTCTTCAATATTTCCACGGTACGACAGCCGCAATTAAAAGCTTTGGCTTTCCCAGACAATTGAATAATCAGAGATACACGATTTGTGTGAAACCTAGCTCAGGAGGAAGTACACTAACGGTAATTAGTAAACTAGTTGTGATGTAATTAGTTAATTACAAATTGAGCAACTTAATTGAACATATTTTGGGGAAATTGAAACTCAAAGTGGGATAAATGCACTGACAGCGACGCTGAGAGTACCATGCTCGCAGATCGCTTCAAAGTGAGTGAACTCTCCCGACCCTGCTTAACAGATTGGATTGCAATAGACGCTGAAAAGAGATGCGGGCAGATATTCACTCCGATGTCAACGTCCATGGGAAGCCACTCCCGAATCCGGGTGAATTTCGATGAGAATGAAACGGGAAATGACCTTTTCTACGTTAATCCACCCACAGATCCCACTCGGAATGCTAAAGAGGAGTGTGAAATGAACACAAAAATGGTGGATCCTATTGTTTATCCAACAAATCCGGAAGTACGATTGTGTACTTACGTTACAACCGGAAGTACTAATGTGTGTCAGTGTAAATTTAGTAATTTTCCAGATAATACAGCACAGGCGTTTAAAATTCAGGTTCCTAATGTGCAGGTAAGTACATTATGTCCTAAAATTAAGGGCTACACCGCATACCCCGAAAGAATTGGGGTACAAGGAACCAGCAATGATATGTGCAGCTATTATGCCAATATAAGGATTACTGATGTAAATAATACGGGATTTTGCTTAAGATATCAGGCAATGTAAAATTTATAATTTGTTGAGGATTTGAATAGTAATTTATTTTTAAAAATTATTTAATTCTAATTATTTAACACTGAAATAAAATTTGTAATTTATTCTCTGGATCTTTTTCAATTGGTATGTTTCTTGTTGCATTTTACCATGTATTTTCTCAAAGCATGTAACTTCATAAAGCCATTGAGTAAAGTGAACAAAGTACTAATACGCGCCAACCAAACTCTGTCTTTCCGACAGATGACGGTCTGCTGTCTGCTCTGCTCTGATTGCAAACAAAAGGTTCCTTTGCACCGCACTGTTGACATTTCAATTAAAACAATTGGTTGTAATTAGTTTAATTAGTGATTAAAAATCTGTCGTCGATTTGCATTCAGTCTGTAGTGTTTTTAAAAAGATCGTTTATTTCAGTAGGATTAGCGTTTTCACAAAAACAGAGGAGACAGGGTTTAAAGGCTGTTTGTTTTGATGGTTTTATGGGTGGATTTGGTAGTAAACTAGTAAGCAATTCAATAGTTACAGAGTCAAAAATTACTGGAGCAGTTAAAATGGGTAGTTCCGCAGCAGATGGGAATGGGAATAGTGAGTTTGAGACGGTGTTCACTGCGAAGGCAAATGGCATTCATCCGGTGACCAAGTACAGGAGCAGGAGTACAGGGATGGAAATAGTCCATGCGGAAATTGAGGGACCAATGGTTAATGGCTACATTGTTTTAGGTGAGTGTTGTCAGTTGTAATAGGGTAATGTCTGTAATGTAATGTTAAATGGTTGGTTATTTAAAAATGGGGATTTTTGGTTGATGTTTTACAGCGACAAGAGCAGAGGATGATGATGGCCTACCTCACACTTTGGAACATCTTATATTCCTGGGGTCTGAAGAGTATCCGTACAAAGGGATTTTGGATGTGTTGGCTAACAAGTGCTTGGCGTCCGGTACCAATGCTTGGACAGGTACTTGAGTTTAATCTAATTAACAGTTAAATTGTTTGAAATTATTAGGAATATCTATTTAATCTTATGTTCCATATTGTTATAGATGTTGATCACACTTGCTACACGATGAGTACAGCGGGAAGTGAAGGATTTTGCACTCTCTTGCCAATTTACATGGACCACATTTTTCATCCAATATTATCCGTGAGTGCATATCTTAATTGATAAGTTGCTGTAACAGGTAAAATACTGAAAGTGAAATATTGGAATGATTTTAACTTGAAAGCATAATTTTGTATTTACAGGACGCTGCATTCAAAACTGAGGTATATCATACAACTGGTGAAGGCACCGACGCTGGTGTCGTCTACTCTGAAATCCAAGCGAAGGAAAACACAAGTGCAGACAAAACGTACACGGAGTTATCCCGCATAATTTATCCCCCATCTTCAGGCTATCACTATCAAACTGGTGGAGTGTTGAAAAATCTACGTGAAACTTGCAACAACGTGAAAGTGAAGGAGTTCCATAAAAAGTTTTACAATCCGAGAAACACTTCCATCGTAGTCTGTGGTATGGTCGCGCCCGAGGAACTTTTCAAGGCATTGGACTCTGTGGTCAAGAAATTGGTTGAGAAAGGTGTCATTGAAAATTGGACAAAGCCTTGGTTAGAAGATGTTCCAGAAATTAAGGAGCCAGAAGTGAGAAATATCAAGTTTCCTTCGGATGAAGAAGATGAGGCTTTAGTGACCATTGGTTTTAGGGGACCTTCTGCCATTTCTGAGTTCGATCAAGTGGCGGCGATGCGGCTTCTCTTTGAATATTTAACGGATAGCTCAGTCGGGCCAGTTCAGAGAGACTTTGTGGAAACAGATGACTCCTTGGCTGCGTCAGTGGAATACTCTGAAATGGAGAATAGCCGTACAACGTTTTATTTCGAGTTTGAAGGGGTGGAAATCGAACATAAAGAGGATATCCCGAAACAGCTTAAGAAAACGTTGGAAGGTCAACTGGAAACTTTTGATATGGATAGAATGACAGACGTGATCCGGAAAAATATTCAGGAAGAATTAAGTTCAATGGAGAATTCACCGCATAGTTCAATTGCGTACGCTGTGATTGGAGACTTTTTGTATGGGAATGATGAGCAAGAGCTATTTGAAAAGAGGATTAGTGGAACACTGACCATCAAAAGTTTTTTCAACAAAGAAAAAGAATTCTGGATTAATCTAATAAAGGACAGAGTTTTAGCTCAAAAGTGGATAACAATTTATGCAGTTCCAAGCAAGAAGTATCAGAAGGAATTAGTGGAGGAAGAGGAGAAGAGGGTTAAAGGAAGACATGAAATTTTGGGACAACCGGGTTTAGGTAAATTGGCTGCTGATCTGAAGGAAGCAATGGAAGAAAACTCCAGAGAAGTTCCTGTAAGTTTTCTGGAAAAGATTAAGGTGCCCTGCACAAAGTCAATTTACTTTCACAAAATCTCCCGTCATCAGAACCCGGAGTGGGCAAAGGACTTCAAAGCGAATTTGTATGTGGATGATATCAACTCCAATTTTGTGTATGTTTCTGTGTTATTGGATACAACAGGCTTGAGTCACGAGCACAAGAAATATTTACCGGTTTTCCGGGAATATGTGACTGAGTGTCCCATTTTGGGGGATGATGGTACCCTCATCCCTTTCGAGGAGGTAGTGGCAGCCATGAATCGCGACATGTTGTCTTGTGGGATGGAAGTTGGGATTGATGGAGGAGGAAGGTTTAAATGTGGCAGTTACTCCCATTTGTTGGCTCTTGGAATGCAAATAGAAATGGACAAAATTGAGGAAGGAATGGACTGGATCCGAAAAATCTTGTGGAAAGCTCAGTGGAAAGGTGATAGGATTAAGGTCGTCGCGAATAAAATGGCCGGAGATGTTCCCCAGCTGAAACGAAAGGGAAGTCGGATGTGTCACGTGGTGATTCGGGATCTAATTTTTAAATCGGATAGTAACGTCAAATTGAGCAGTTTGGTTAGGCAACATGCCTTTCTCAAGGATTTGGTTGGGAGCCTGCCAAAAAATGATAAAAAGGTTAATCAAGCCTTTGACGCAATTCGCAAGCTTATCACGGATCCAAATAACATTGTTGTTCATGTAAGCACATCCCTGGCGAAGTTAAATGCAAAGTTGGGAGATACTCCAACAAAGGATTTTGCTACATTGTTGAAAAGGTCCTTCCCATTTGATGACCAACAGCCGCCACAAAAACGCCTTGCTAATGAAGCCGACATTGCGTGGATGATACCTTCGGAGGAAATTAAAGCAAAGCCAAAAGGAATGGTTTTGGGATTGGGAGCGGAAGACTCTGCTTATCTGACCCAAGCCATACCTGGACCCCGCTCTTACTCTGATCCAGATCTACCCATTTTGCTAACAACCTTTCAGTATTTCGCACAAGGGGAGGGTCCATTTTGGCGGGGAATTCGTGGGGCAGGATTTGCGTACGATTATTACAGTAGCACGGCTGCTAACGAGGGTCTCATCTATTTCAACTTGTATCGGTGTTCAGACGTTGTGGGAGCGTATAAGACAGCCTTGGATATTGTCAAGAGTCATTTGAGTGGGGAAACTAAGTGGTCTCAAGAGCTGCTTACTTCTGCCAAGAGCTCACTCATTTTCGAGTATGTGGAAACGGAAAAGACGCCATTGGGGCTGAGTAGCAACTCTCTACATGCTTATTACAGGAACATGCCTGGGAATTATACAAGGTAAAATTGCGTAGATCTACCACAACCTTTTCTTGTATTTTCGGAAGTTAAATGTTTGTTACTATTACTATTTGTTATTTACGAAAATGCGAAATTTTTTCAGGGAACTTATCGACAAGATAAGCCAAGTCAAGGTGGAGGACCTTCTTCCAATGACGGAAAAGTATATGAAGCCATTGTTCCTAGAGAACTACGTTTGCTCTGTGGTCTGTCCTTCGGATAAAGTGAGTGCTGTCACGGAGGGACTCAACAAGCTTGGAAGGAAACTCGAGATAATGCCTTCCATGGCCAACAGCTTCTTGGCGAAGTGGGATTGATGAAAGAATGGAAACCATTTAACTTTTAAAATGCAAGGCCAACGCCCAACAAGATCATCAAATCATCATACAAAATATTAGCAACCCTACTATAAAAAATTTAAATCATGATTTATAACAAATGTGTACAATATACAATCCTATCATTTAAACTGTAAAATAAGCAATTGAAATAAAAGATTAATAAGCATTCGTAAATTAACTTAATCAATGTGTACATGAACTCTTTATTTTCATTCATCATTCATAAGAAACGTTTCACAGAAATACATGCATAGTCATAGTATAAATTAGCGGTACACATGATCATGTATCAAAAATACTAAATGAACAAAATTGAACGGAAATTAAAGGTTGAATAAGAAAGGTTACATTAAATTATGGCAGTGTTTTTACATCACTTAAATTAAATTACATAAATATTTGGTAATCATTTAATCGTTGGGAGAATAGAGCCTCCTTCGTTCTGCCGAGCACTCCAAAACCCGATCACAAAAAAAGCCAGCCTTTTCTTTCAGAGTTTTGTGGAGCAATCCTAAATTATTAGGACTAATTTGACCTTGCTCTTGGGGCTTCCGGCTCCGTACTAATAATTCATTTACCAAAATATTGATATCGTTAAATGGGAGCACTGGCTCTACAGGATCATAAGCTGAAATTTTCTGAATGGACTGGTCAAATTTCTCTCGAGAGATGCGCCCAAGGATCGCATCAAACATTTCCACAGCCAAATCTGTAGCCTCTTGCCATTGGCCGTAGCGCATGTAGCAGCGCAGGAACTGGGCAGTATTACGACTCTGAAAATAACGAAAATGCAAATTATGGTAAATAAATTTTTTCAACTTTATCATTCTTGGACCTTTTCAAGCTGTTTTATTTAAAAGTATTTACCTTATACTCATCTACAAGCCATTGTGGTAGCTGCATCCTGCATGAGAGTAACTTCAACGTGACCTTTTGATAAAGGCCAGAATCCTTCCCTTCCGAACAGGTATTCAAGTAGTTCCGCAAAATGCCAAAAGCCAGTGATATAACGTCGGTATTACTGTTTGGCAAATCTGAAAAAAGTAGACCACCAACAAGCTTAATTTTTCATCTTTCATAAATACTGCGTTGTACAACTAATTAAGCTAATTCTCCCACTTACCAGAAGTATCAACATGTCTAATGTAATCAAACGGATCCCCCGTCTTTGGTAAAATCCCATGCTGCAAATAGATGCACACAAGGGCATAGCTCATCACTATATCATCCACCGGTTTTCCCCACGCCTTGGCCAACTTGATAGCATCATCGTAAAAATGATGATGCGTTAGTATTTCAATCGCCTGATCTACCCTTGCATCAAAATCCGTTGACTTCACAGGGGCTGGATTGGTATACTCTGCCACCTTGATAAGCGCCACGCACAAAACCAACTCATTATGGACTTCCTCATATTTTCTTACTTCCAGCGTTGTTTCTCCCGAAATCAGCGGCGGAATTTCACTACCATCCAAGCATCTTGTCACCTCTGGCATTTGAGGTACCACACCAGTTTTCCTTATAACATATCTGTAATCCGGATTCTCCACCAGAGCCAAACAAGTCAACACGTCTAAAAGACTATCCTTTTGGCCCACAAGTCCCTCCAAACCACGCCCCCTCTCTCCCAACTGAATCACTCGAAAATACATAGTACTTGCAGCCTTGTGGAAATTCTGAAGATTGATGTGATACAAGTACAAAATTTGATAAACCCCATCTTTTTGCAGAGGGTCCGATAAATTCGCTTGGCTCCACAAAATATCTTCGACTTGTTCGCGAACTGTAGTAATTTTATTAAACATTTCTGCCATATTTAAGCTCATCAGCGTTTCTACTTCTCCTCTCTCAACTATTCGACTAATGAACATGCGAAGACAAGCCAACTTCTCTTTCCTTTCTCGCACAGAGTCTTCTTCACTATTGTTAGGGATCAGCATGATGTACTTGAAAGCGCTCTTGTAGTCGTCCAATTTAATAGCAGATTTGAAAGCTAGAGAACACATTCTTGTGGAGTCTTCATCATCCTGAGCAATTTTCAAACCGTCTTCAGCTAATCTTTGTACGGCAGGAATTTGGTCGTAGATTTGAAACAATTTGATGATCTTGAGAAAGTAGTCAGAGTACAGCTTTGGAAGTACTTCGAAAGGATCCACTTCATTGTACTCCATATACTTTACACAGAAATACATGTCATCACACGCTTCGCGGAAGGAGAGGGAGCGGAAGTAGTTGAGACTGCTTTCAAAGTTGTGTAGACAAAGGTGGGCGATTCCATGATAAAATTTTCGCAAAGTTCCCTTCGTCCCTTGGAAGTAGGTGGTCATGTACTGAGCATATTGGAGAAGTAGGGAGTACTGGCAAGTAGCTATTAGAAATTCTTCCAGAGGATGATCCTTAGTTGTTGGATCATTTGGAGATATAGCCCGACCTGCAGCCTCGACGAAAGCCAGTACACCTGATTTCTTACTTCGACTCACTCTGCTTCTTATCGACAAACCACCCAAATTAGAAAGGCAGAAACTTTCCAACAGTCTCATGGGCCATTGGGTATCAATAAAGTTTTCATTTTTCAAATGGTCTGCGGTAAATACTTTCAGACAATTTGCCACCTTGATGCCCTTGTCCCTAAAAAATTGTAAAAGAGAACAGCAAATTAGTTAAATCATTCCACTTAATTCTACTAGAATCAAATCTTATTAACTATTTCGGTGGCACTCACTTGATCATTGGCCGACAATACTCAAAATATTGATCACACATTTGAAGTAGGGCAAAGTAATAGGTCGTTGCTGCCAAAGCTTGTCGTCTCTCTTCCCAGCTGGGTAACATGTGAATTCCCTGCTGCTCCGAATTCTGAGAAAAGTGGCTAATGCACAAACTCTGCAAAATGATTGTGTTCCGTGCAATCATGTATCTATGCTGAAGTAACTGTCGTAAAATCTTGTACGCTAAGTGGGCACCCAGTCTACTCCCCATAAAGTTCTCTGTTATCATTGGAGTTCCATTATGATCCAAGATATCCTCCTCTGTCCCATCGTCTAGACCTTGACCACCCGCAGCCGTATCCAAAAGAGCGCAATCCCTTTCCCAAGAAATGAGCAAAGCATTCACCTGCTGCAACGCTGTATTTCCGTACTCCCCAATCTCCTTTAACTTTGAGGTGATCATTGTAATAAAATGTCTTTGTTCTAGGTGCAAGCTCCGAGGATCCGATTCAGTCAAAAGATTGACAAGATCGTCACTTGCGGCTTCCAAGAGAAAGTGACTACTTTTCAAGCGACGATCCATCTTTTGACGGCATCCTTCATCCATTGTAGATTCAATGATGTCCAACAGCTCAAAGAACTTGAGCATCATTTGCAGTTGATACATTCTGTCATCTTGGCCGTCAATAGTTTCAGCAACGGGAACACAGTTCGGGAAATAGTACAAAGTTTCTAGAGAGTCAGTGGGACGGAGAAAGGAAATTCGATTTTTCTTCACAATGCAAATCATACGGGTATTCGACTCGTAGAATAGACCAAGTGGTTTCACCGTGTGCTAATGAGAAAGAGACGAAAAATTCGAAAATTCCAATTATTCTGAAATTACCTCATTCAATTAAAAATGCTACATATTTTTAGAGGATAATTGAGCTTACAATGTGGTACTCCACACAGCTGTTGTAAAACATGAGCCAAAACCTGTGAGAGATGTCACTAAAGTCATCATCCGACCATTCAAAATCAGTTGTGCTTGTGGCCAGTGCAATTTCTCTGTCTACTGTGTTTATCGCAGTGATTCTGAGCAAATTCCAGTCTGTTTCTGGGATGGCTTCGTCGTGATCCTTTTTGAACATCTGTAAAACAAGTTATAAATAGTTTAATTGATATTTTTATGAAGTCTATTAAAATTCATTTCAAAATTATAACGTACCGTTAGTGCTTGGGTAATAGTCCCTTTACTGAAGCTACTTTTGTTGAACACAAGATCCATGTAAAATTCTTTGGGATCAATAGAGTCATCAGTCATTTGAACATCAGGCAGTGGTAGCGGCTCCAACAGAGCAAGATTAAAGCGAGGACTCAGCGTTTCCCTAAGGTTGTATGACTTGACATCCCATTCAATATCTTCTTCTGGATTGTTCATGAGCACGTGTAGGTACTCGGATGTCACTGTGAAGTCCACCAGCTCCCGTTGCTAATAATAAAAACGCACAACAATTTTTATTTCCTCCAAATCAAATAAATGAGCACACATAAATAGGCGAACAAACTTTGATACATTTATTCACTAACCCTAAAATCAATTCTATTGGATTGATGAAGTACAAGCTGAGGCACTTGTCCCCCAACACTGGCGGCTCCTTCTGGTGCACCAGCTCCAAAACTGTGATGCCCTTCTGTCCCGGCCCCTTTGACAACATGATACACTCGGAATCCATCGTTGGGCACATATATGACGAAAAATGGTAGATCGTCGGAAGTGGCGTCGCCTCCACAGTTGGACTTTTTGAGAAGCATGCCGGAATCAGTAAGGGAACCATCTACCATGTTTCTTGAGATGTACTCCGAGTTGAGTTGTGTCCATGTCATGGTGGTGCCCGGCTGGTGTAAACCCATCCACAGCCTTAGATGACCGTTCATGCCGAGGGTGACAAGGAACAAGGACCTGGTTGAGGAGGATGGTGAGTTGGGAGCTTTGGAGTAGAAAAAGGAGAGACCAATGACAGCTTCTGCGGATGCTGCAGATCCTCGTAGAATGGAAGGAGTGAAGCCCGAAAAGAAGCGCATAAAGAGATTTGATTGATTCAAGTCGAAGCTTGTGAGGATATCGTCTTTTGATACTTTGATCACTTGGATGGTCCCGTTTTCGTAGGAAAATGCGAAGAAGGAATCCCCGTTACAGAGAGAAGCGGAGAACGGGACAACAGGCTGGTGAGGGAGGTTGGGATAGACAGAGCTTTGGACAAAGTAGCAGGCGGCGCTCAAAGGTACTGGGATATCTAGAAAATAGTCCAATCAAATTTTTAATTAGGAGAGTTTCATTTTGAATTATTAAAGTAAGTTAAAAACCAAAATATAATAGGCTTACTAATAGCATTTTCAAACATATTAAAACTTCGGAAGGTCATTTGCGGCTTGTTACAAATTTGATAGAAGATAGATGGCTTGCTGTTTCCCATTAGAGATTTTTCAACAGGCACCTGTGGGGTAAGATAAACAAATATGAATTCAAGTAATTGTTTAAATACTTAATTATGAATTTTAAAAGAATTACGGCTATTTTACCTCAGGCATTCGTTTGGGATGAATAAATACAAATCTGTGAACAGAGGTGACTGTTGCAACGAGAATCACAATATTGCCTTCTGTTTCGTGAATGGTGATTGGTCCTACGATGGGTGCGTTTGGAAATATGTAGCGAACCTACGAGCAAATGCAAAATGCAACATAAAAAAATAGGTTAAAAATTTCAGTTAAAAGTATACGTACAACTAATAGGATTAGTAAATGTACCTGATTATCAAACAAGTTATGGTCCATTGATATCTCCGTAAGTTCCAAAGTGTCATTTAGAGTGCGCCAGTAAATGAACCGATTTTGAACGATGGATCTCGGAGGAGAACACTGTTTGAATGAAAAGCCGCCTCCAAAGTCGGAAAATTTGGTGCCTTGAAAGGTGCTGTGTCCTCCGCCTGAGTTTACAAAAACAACGAAGAAACCAAATGATATTTAACCAACTAATCAAATAATTGATGTAAAAATTTATACTCAATACAGTGTCACTGCTTTACTTACCCAAATTCATGTCCACGTCCATCCATTTCCCTGTGAAAGGCTGATCAATGATCACCTCCCGAAAACCGTATCCGTTTGCAGCCATAATGATTTTCCAGCTAATTTATTGTTACAAAATTATCCACTAATCAAATTTAAACTAGAAAATTTGACACCTTTGACACTGGCTTGACTGTGCTGACAATCAGCATCAGCTGGTTTCAATACAGTAAACACTTCCAACCCTAATTTAACCAATATTTTTTCACTTTAAATGTTTAGCCTACATCTTATCAAACATTATGTTAGTTTGACAGTTGAATTTAAATGTTAATTAAATTAAGCAAAAGTCAATACTAAAGCGTTTTCTTAGCGAGTAAAATGAGTGAGTGATCTCATAAAACACAACACACACATGCTTGTAAATAAGTTGCCTATGCAACAAGCCGGCGGTCTAGTCTAGTCTTTCGTTTTTCATTCTTAAACCTCCAAATAACAAAGCAGAGAAAAAGTTTGAATTTGGCGGCAAGTCAGTGCACCCCGTGTGGTCATGTAAAATGCATAGCAATTTGTAAGCATACTCATTGTTAATGGTTTAGTACTAAAAATTAACAAACAAAACTTAAATACGTTTAAAAACTAATTTAACTTAAAAAAATAAAGAGAAAACTTAAAATTTAACTAAACTGCATATGATACTAAATTGTTTGATTGTTTGGTTAAAATGATTAGTAGGTTTATGGGATATGGGCGATTTTACGTGCTAATTCATACTCGGTGTGTATTCTTGATAGTTAGTTTTAAGCCATTTAGCATGAATATCAAGTGGATTAATTTTTAATAATAATTGGGCAATTTACACAGATAGATTTAACTTGTCACAACGTTTATTTGAAATATAAAAAAGACCTTAAAACACGAAAGGATAAAATGGCTCAAGTTATAAATATTTTGATAGATAGCTTTCTCGAGAGTTGAAATCTGAAACAAACTCTACAATAATATAAATTTCTTTAAATTTGATTACTAGTCTCCAAAATATGCTTCCTCCATTACGGTCAGTTGCTCGTTTGTAAATCGCCCTGAGGAAAAAAGTACAAACAATTGTTTAATAATAATGTCTAAAGTCCCCATCATTTATTGATCTTTAAATATATTTTACTCTGCATACCTTCAGCAGGAACCTGATATTTAGGTCCAACAAGGCACTCTTTGACAACTGTGTTAGGACCAATGACAGCATGCGATGATAATATACATCCTTCAACTGTTGCGCCAGATAAGATGAGAACGTTATCTAAAGCGATTGAATTGGTCACTTTAGCTTTCGATTCTACCGCACAATTCTCCCCCAATGTGCTTCCCCACAACTTGGCCCCTCTTGCAATCCTACATTTTCCTCTGGGGATTACACCGTCCAAAAATACTTTTTTAATCCAGTCACCCTGAATGAAATTTAAGCAATACACATCAAATTTGAAATGCAAATTTTCTAAAACATATTTCTAGTTTTAATTTGAAGATGCCATATAATTATATTTTTGTACCGATTTGTTGGCCAGAGCAAAGTTAGGTATAGAATTAACCCGAACGCATTTAAAATCTGGCTGAATGGAAGCATAGAACTTGAAGGGATACTCGGAAAACTCGGGTAAAAACTGGTTCTGGATGAGAAACGGGAGGAATTCTCCTTTGAAGTTGATAAAACTTCTGTGAAATTGAAAAAATGTAAATGACATAATATTACATAATTTACAAAAATTTAAAAACTACAATTAAACTTTTAAAGTTCTTTATGTTTTATGTAAATACCTTTCTACAGAAGCCTCTATCAGACGACTTAACAAAGAAAAGCTTATCAGATAAATGTGCGTGTCAGCCAAACTAGTTAATAGTTTTGTGTGAGGACAACTTTTCAATGTGGTCACAGGAAGTTTTATTTCTTCGTCGCAGTCCGCTTCTGACGCCAAATATACCAAGTGACCCGTGCCAGGCTTGAGTCCAACAATGTCCCTTTCTAAAAAATAATTCATTCAAATTTTCAATATTGCCCACATTTCCAAATATTTAATCCCAGAATAATAATGATTTACCTTGTTTTATTTTATTTTTTGGACCAGGCAGTTTAACACCTTCGGGTACTTGTAATGGTGACAGGAACAAAGCAGTTAATTCTGATTCCTTGATTTCGTGAAAGTCAAAAAGTTCCCTTAACGGAATATCGGCAATGGTGTCACAAGAGATGAGTAAGGCGTCTCTCTGTTGAAAAATATAAGCATAAAATTCATTCAGCTCATCTGGCAACTGGTCTGGGTCTATTCATATCATTTCAATAATTAAACTTACAGTAATTTTCTTTGAAGATAGAGCAACTCGCAAGGACTCAGCAGTTCCAAAATCTTCCGAATCCTCTGGAACAGCAAGGATTTCAAGTCCCTGAAGTCCTAACCGCTCGGCTACACTATTTAAGGCTTTTCGAACATCCTCTCGTTCCTGAATTATGACCAATATGTCTAAAAATAGAAATAAATGTGAAATTTAAAATCATTCATTATGGTAATTAACAGCAGAAAAAACAATTTTTGATTGCTTAGCCTTGTTAACCTTTTCCCCTGAACCCCACTGATTCCAAAGACTTGAGAGGATAGTAAATTAGTGGATTTCCACACACGGGAACAAGGCATTTTGGAATAGTCGTTCCAATCAGCTGGGTCATCCGGGAACCTCGTCCCGCAGCCAATACAACACCTTGAATTTTTCCTTGATGCACCACCATATTTTTAATTGCACTGTACTACACGGCCAAAATTAAACTTTAACTAATTCCATTAAACTATCATGTACGTTTGTGTGAGTGTGACAGCTGGTAATATTTTATTTTTTCATGATGCAACCAACATTGCACTTTCCTCACAATCAACAGTATGTAAGAAGCTTCAAGTCCAGGAATACATCCTGCAACCACAACTGACTAATTGTCGATTTCAGAACAGACAAATGGTCGAAATTAAATTGCTCTTAACTCCTAAATACTGTTTTTTTTTTCAGATTTCCCCTTAGAAAGCTAAGTCTAGCTGTGTTTGTACACATCTGTGTACTATTGCCAAATGTTTTTACTTTTACTTGAGACATCAGCTTCAATTGGGGTAAATTGAGTTGCAGCTATGCACATAGCCCATGCTGATTTTTTGCTGATCAACTTTGTTCAATTTTATCTGGATGCTTAATTCATTGCACTTGCATAAAAAATCTAAAAAAGTTAACTAAAAAATCATTATTAACTTGACAAAACACTTCAATTAAGTCTTCAATCTATCAAGGTTGCTTCGATTTTCCAACATTTACATTTACGCATGAGGTGAGATGACAGTTAAGTTAACAATGAATAAAACATAACATATGACAGTTAACATAATTATTTCAAGTTTAAAACCATGGAAATGCTTTTAAAATGTAAATGTTTTTTGCTGGTTGAACTCCCCAATTAAAGTAAAAAAGAGTTCGCAGGATTTGGTAAAAGCTTACAAATCAACTTAGCAACCTATCTCAAAAATGACATTTTTCATTGATTAATTATTTATGACATTAATTTCAAGGTCAACCTAGAAACAAAGTTAACCTTCTCACATTGATAGTTTTTTAAAACCATTACAAAAAGGGTAAAATGGTACCTCTTTACTACATTTTCAATAATCTGGACATATGTAGGGCATTGTCGCTAATGCAAATCGCAACAGGTTGTTCTACCAACAAAAAAATTGCTCGCCGAGGGAGATGCGACGAATACATGCAAATGATGCTTCGATTTTTTCATCTACATTTTCATAATTTTGGTGGTATTGATTTAGAATTTTAACTATTAGGGTGACCTTTAGCTAAGGTTTAGGTTTACAACTTTTTTAAACTCATTTAAAATAACAAAATACTCTCAATAAAATAAAGCTGCAAATTGGCATTTATCTTTAGCTTCTTGTTTTAAATGCGTACCTTGACATATTTAATTTTTGTCGTTTCTAAATGGTTGATTGATTCTTCTCACTTTATAATTCAAAACAAATAAAAAACTCAAGTGAATTGTTTGTCTGGAACATAATAAATTCGAAAAGTAAAAATAAACAGTTCAGAATGATGGATTTTTAAATGAAATCAAATTGCCAATCACGCTTTAAAACCCAGATGACTTCTGATATATCTGGATGAAACGTGCTAAAGTTCAGATTTAACTGACTTGAAAATTTGTTGCATCGAGTTTATTCACTTGTCAAGGACCCAGTTTGGGTGTGTGCATTGAATCTAAAAAATAATAATATTTGCATAAACCAAACAAATGTCTTTGCTAAATTGATGCCAATATAAAAATAAATGCATTTCTCATTGTTATTCTATTTTGGACAGACGAAGAAACTAGATCAAATTTAATTCATTTGAAGTTAAACTTTTGAAATCATTTTTATACTTCCGAAATGAAGACTATTTTAATTTCACGCACTTTGGTTGTTCTTATCTTCACTGTCGTTGGAGGGGTTGTGGGGGATGATAGTGAAGATGGTGCATCAACAAACAAAACTAATTGTCCAGGGGTACTTCAGCATTTTATTTTATAATTATTTAATTTTTAAATTGCACTTTCTATGATTAACTTTTATCGGTTTTTTAGTTTGAATGTCCTACTGGATCCTGTATTCCTTCTCGATGGCTTTGCGATGGTTAGTAGATTTTTTTTGAGTTTTTTTAAAAAATTACTTATTTTAATTGGTATATAATGTGTTCTTATAATTAAAGGGGATAATGACTGTGGGGACATGAGTGACGAGGAAAACTGTCCCTCTACTAGTTCGACACAGTGCAGTGGGGTAACTTGAGAAATTAATTTTGTAAACCGGTTCCAGTGTAAATATGATGAACTAAATCAGTTTTTTTTAATTAAACTTTTCTATACATTTATTTACAGTTTACGTGCAACAACGGTGGTAAGTCCGAGTAATTGTTTAATAGTAGTAATTGTAGTATTTTTTAGCAATTTCACCTCTGGTGTCGGTCGGTCGTAGATTGCAACATAAGGATATCTACAAGCTATGCATTATTTGTTTATTTTGTAAGTTTTTTTAATGGCGTTGATTACATGAAAATATTTTATATCTTTTAAAACAGGCGAATGTCTTCCGCAAAACTGGCGTAAGTATTTTAATGTTTAAACAATTTAATTTTTATTCGTAAAATTTAAATTTACTTAATAAAATACGAATTCGCAAAAATTATTAAATTCTAGAATGTGACGGGGAACCAGATTGTGACGAAGGTGAGGATGAAGCAGGATGCCCTTGTCAAGGATTTCAATGTCCCAATAACGGTCGCTGCATTCCTTCCGGTTGGACTTGTGATGGGGATAATGACTGTGGTGACGACAGTGATGAAACAGAGGAAGTAAGTTTAAAAAATAATAGATTGCTTATTTCATTGACATGTTTCATAATTAACTGTTTAATTGTAGTCATGCCCTTGCACTGAAGAAGAAACCCGGTGTCCTACACTTCCAGACCAACGAACTCCTGGAAATTGTAATTTTCCTTTTTCTGCTTCCGGTGAATAGCAGACAATAGCATGGACTTATCCTTAAAATTTTATGCATGTATTTTTGCAGGTATTCCTCTCGAATACATTTGCGATTCTGATGACATCTGGGATTGCCCCGATGGCTCTGATCAAGCTAATTGCACAAGCCAGTCTGAATCGGAACAAGGTCAAGGTGGTTCCAACGTTCCATCTTCAGTTGGCGTCAGAAGTCATGGCAAGGGTCGGGGTTTAGGCCGTGGTATCCAAAGATCCGGTGCATCGAAGCAATCCAGTATTCGTCGATTGACAAAAGCTTACGAGGTAGAAGCTTACGAGCAAAAATACGCTGAAAAAAGACAGTCTTCCTATTATAATAGCAGGTCAATCAAAAACCATTGATTTATTTCCTTATTTCCAAAAAAATATTTATTTCTCTGCATAAATTATACTAGCTAGTTACAGTATTAGAGTGAATAATCATAATGAAAGTTAATAAAAATAGTACAAAAAAAGAAATTAAATAAACAATTATAAATTGTAAATTAACAATTGAAAAATAGTAATTATAATGACTAGTTAGACGTTTCATTAACATGGTTTATTGTTGGCATCTCTGAAAATGACGCTACTGTCAAAGGCATCGAATGACTTCTTGGAATAATGCCTGCTGAAATTGTATCCAATTGTAAGTCCGAAGATGTTGATGGTCTTTCTCTTTGTGTATTAATTGCGTGGGCGGATGTAGGCGGTTGTGGTGGTGGTATCTCTTTCGAAGGTGGATTGGGAAACATGGTCTTATCATGACAACATTCTGAGTAAGGTGGGGGAAGATCATCTAAAAATCCAGGATTATAAAGACCAGCAGCTGGTGTCGTCATGCCACCTGAATTAATATCCACAACCCTCCTAACAGCTCGTCTTGCATTGCCCCGGGTTCTATTCTGATTCTGTCTCATAGCTTGACTTTGCCTTGTTCGCTGCTGTCCTGCCGTCGTATTCTCATGACCATGATGACCATCATCATCTCCAGCATCAGCATTGATGCTAAAAGGACAAAATATAATTTCCAATGGAAGGGGACATCTTCCATTACTCCTCCCCCTTCCACACTCCCATCTTCTCAAGTCCTTCCTTGTACAAAAGAAGAGGAATATACAAAATGGCACAAATACGCAGAATACAATTAACAGTATCAAAGTTATCAGGAAACGGTCTTCATGAATATCTCTACAGTTATAGCCTTCACAAGCTTCGCCGCTGTCGCCAGGAGGGTCCTTTAAAGGCGGACAAGCTGTATCCCTTTCATCCCAATTGCAGTGAAATCCACAGTTTGGATGACCATCGCACATAAGGGAGCGCCCTTTCGCGTCCTCCTTTGGAATGCAGCGGAATCTCTCATGAAAAGGTACTTCACTGCTTCTGCAAGCGGTATTCCTGGACCCACAACAAAAGTGGTCATCAGGACAGTTATTACAGTTGGAGGTTTCTAAAAAACAAATTAATTAGAATTTTAAGGATTTAATTGTAACTGATATTAGTTTTTTCTTCAATTTACCAAAGTAAATGGAAGCAGTCAAGAAAGCAGTACTATTTTCCTTGGTCCAGTCTCCAGTGCCCTGCACCGTTACAATTTTATCTCCACTTGTAACGAGATCAACACTCTGATAATTGTTTACAGAGTTATCAAATGTTTTACAGAAAGAAATCTCATGATCCTCTCCTCTTATCACCAATTTCGGAGAATTTTCTCCATCATTGGGATTAATAGTACATTTCATCTTTTCCACTACAACACTTATAAAATATATACTTTGACTTCTTCTTCCCCTTCTTTTAGCCACCCTCGCACTACTATCATCATCATCATCGTCGTCGTCGTCATCATCATCACTATCCACTTGAAAGACAAACATGATATTTTCCGTATTCACTTGAAAGTTCACTGCAGGTCTTTGTTTTGGATGGAGTGGCTGGTTGATTATGATTTTTGGCTGGTTTGGACCAATATTTGCTGTCGTCATTGCCAATGGCAACGGCAAGCTAAGCTTATGTTTAGCATTTCCGGTGGTGTCGGTGTCTTTCTGACTTTCACCAAAATGTTTCCCATTTTTGGCGGACCTTGACGATGATGGGTGTGGGGAAAGTACATAATAGTCGGTAGCTTTATTATTGGTAACCCTTTTACTTTGCGGGAAATTGTCTTTATCTTTGTTCATGTCTAACAAGTCAATGTCCACAAAATCAAAAAGATTTTGCCGAGTTTCCAATCGA
>JAQFXM010003708.1:0-19273 GCA_034693345.1 Entomobrya multifasciata
GTATGTTAATAGGTTTTATGTAGAAAAGCCACTGTGAATAGGCTTTATGCGACGAAGCTGTATGCAAGTGGTCCAGTTTGCGAATTGGGTGTATGCATATTAGACGAGTGCGAGTTAGGTAATATGTGAATCGACTTTCTGTGTATAAGCCTAGAATCAAAGTGCTTCCCTAATCTTCAATACATCAAACTTATTCATAAACCCAGGTTGCATGTAATGGAGAAATATACAGAAATTGGTTTACGAATTAGAGAACTTTGGAAAAATGGGAAACTTTATGATTACGAAGAATTTTGGAATTATTGTCCTAACATTTCCTTGGTTACTTTAAAACGTTCATTGCCATGTAATGAGGCAATGCAACGTATTTGGACGAGAGAAGGTTATGACACTTATTGCAGTCAAAAATTCATCTAGAAGAAATAGTATAGATTCAATTGAACATAATGACTAAATATAACCCAAAATTTCTTGTAAAATTAATGATCGTATTTTACTGAAATGATTTAAAGTGGTACAGTTATAAAACAATTATCAGTATATAGAGAAATGATGAATATAAAACTAATTTTTAAAGCGGTTAATGTCCCAAAACATATTTGAAATCTAAATAAATGCGATTCCAGTATAATTTTTACTACATTACTGATCTATCTCACACATGAAATAGAAAAATGCGCATTTAGGTTTAAATTGTAAAGTTTTGCTCAATCCCGTTTCTCATTTTTGTTTGTGTATTAAGTTTAGACTTCTTTTGGTTGTTTGAAGTTTACTAATTATATAAGATAAGAAAGTAGCAATTCAATTTTCACTTAAAATCTTTTTGAACCAAAATATTCAGACCTGAAACAAAATTATGTAACGGAGTTTTTATTCGACCTGACCAAACAAGCATACTAGTATTTTACATTTCTTTATACAAAACTAAGTTCATTGATATTTGTACATGTGTGAACTATTTTAATATTATGTATATATGTATTCTTTTTTTAATAAAACACGTTCAGTTTTGTGAATATTTTGTGGCTCTAAATTAGTTAACCATGCCAATTCCATGGGAAGAAAGAACAATAAAAGTAACAATGATATCGTTACATACATTAAAATTTAGGAAAATAAATATACCAAATTACAAGCAAGTAACCCCTGTAATTCTGTTTCATTTAAGTTCTTTGCTTCTTCACTTCATTCTTTATCACAGTTTCAAGTCAACTCCAAGTTTACATTTTGTACTGCCTTGCGTGTAATTACTGTTGAAAAACGAATCAAACCCTTTCTAAAATACAACCGCAACAAAGCCTTATTCACATTAAGTTAGGTAGGCATGGTATTTACCCACATGGTATGGTATTCACATTCGGATTTTTAGGTTTAACTTGTCAACTATTATATTTCTTGTAGAGCTGGTCGTTCCTGTCTATATATCAATATATAAGCACCCTGTTTACACACAACGTACTGGTACCAAATGAGCAAAAATATACCCACAAAATATTAGCTCTTATGCATATATGTATGTATAATGTAATAGTTTGCACGACTTAAGCCACGATGAGATTCTAAAAATAGAACAGGTACCTAAAATGACATGCACTAATTTGTCTACGTATTTTGTATGCCAAGTCCACCACCCCATCATCGCTAGCCCTTTTCCTCTACTTTTTTATTATTTTTCTGGGAGTACCGTCATTTGACCGGTGACAAAGATACATAAACGACACAAGGCCGGAATTTCCAGAAAGAGCGACTCTTTCCATAAATGCAAACGACATTTGACATAAAAATGAATTTTATGCATATTATACTAAAGCTTGGCACTCCTAGGTTCCGTACTTGAGAAAATCTCTTGAATTGAGTTGACACAAAATTAAAATTTGTAAATGAACAACAAACCCAAAAACAGAAAGAATTATTAGGTATAGAAGGAACGAATTTAGGTACGTGAAACTTACCATGTCGCAGCATGTTTATTAGTGACACTACTTGTAAGACTAAGCTAAATTCCTTGTCCAGCTATGCATTTTGGGTAAATGAAACGCATACAGACATTTATTTTAACAACTTTACGAATCATTGTGAGAAAACTATTGTATTAAATATGAAATTCAGACCGCTAACAAATCACGTACAAACCACTGTTCCGAACCAAACCATTTAATTTAACATGTAAAAAATATGATAAGTCATCACATACATGTATTTTTATCTGTTCAAGTTTTTCTGGCTCTTGCTGAATACTTAATGTTTTAATAAAACACTTACATTTAAAGGTTGCATTTATTCCAAGGGTGTAATCCGTAATTTATGCATATTGTCGTCCGGTCATTTCTCGCTTTTTAAAATTTTCATTTATGGTATTTTTTCTCCGGTCAAATGTCGTCCGGCCTTACGTTTCCGGTAAAATGACGGGACACGTTTCTCTGTTACCTATGTCTGTCATTTGAAGAAGTTGAACAATAAATAGAGAGGAAATTTCTTCCTCTGTCTAACGCAACAAACTAGAAGTGATTCGGGTCCATAGTTTCCATGTTATAGTCATTTCACAAATTATCTACTCAATTTCGTCTCGTAAATGCGAATTGCATGTTAAATCCGGAAACACAACTTGGATTTTGAAGCTAAATAACTAGTGAGATATTGCACCGATTTAATTAATTTTTTCTGCTACATAAACTTGAGTTATCAAACAAATTGGCCATTGTTGCAAATTAAACTGTACAATGTAAAAACATTGAGCAAATTGTCACTCAAAATTTCGTACATTTTTGCAGTAGCCCTATGTCCACTCAATAAAGTAAATCCCCACAGCACACCTATTTCACTACCGTAATAAATACATATGTATATATATTTCTCGCATTGTGAAAACATTTATAATTCCTAATTAAAATAACTACCTATTTTATGATATGACTAGCGTTTCCATGACCAGTGGATAACAAAATTGTTAGAAAACTATATTTTCAAACATATTTAGATTGGCTTTAAATTTGCCATGCCTATTTAATTTGACATGCTAAGTAGTAATACAAATCAATTGCTGATGAGCCCTTTGTGCAGGTTATAGCATAAAACGGTCACAAACCTATGAGCTCATGTAATTACCGTTGTGCAATTTAACATGCTGATTGGTAATTTTAATCGAATTATTAGGAATTCAGTTATAATTAATTAATTCAGTTAATTATTAGTTAATTCAGTTAAAACTTAAAACCTATGATTATAGTAAACAAATCAATTTATGAAGTAACAAATTAGTGTTATGTTAAATTTGTATTTCATACGTCGTCTTACGTAGGCATACAAGCTTTCAAGCAAATGTAATATTTTTTGTAAATCTAATTTTTGGGTACATTAGAATGCATATGTGCTATATAAAGCACAATTTGTTTATTTATGAAAAGCAATTTTTTATTGATCAACGTGTCGAATTTTGAAGGCGTTTAGTAAACTTTCGATTTACTCCAATATTTTTGAAATGTAAATTTAAGGCAATTTCATGTTACTCAGTGCAATAGTTACATTTACTGCTGGATCGCCAATCGAAATCGCATAAGGAATTCAATGATTAACTTGACAGGAAATTCTACTTCGATCAGATTCGAAAATAACCTAACTAATGGAATAAAATATCTTGCTGTGGAGCCTACATAATTATTTTGTGCTGTGAGGGTTGCATGCAAGAAAAAATGAAGCATGTCGAGTTTTACAAAAACCATCACCAGCAACCTCAAGGTACAAAACACCAAAGCTAATGGTCCCTTAAATATAGAATTGATTCCAAAATAGTGCTTTGTACATATTGTGTTAAATTGCGTACGTTATTTTGTTTTCATACTAAAAGCTGAGGAGAAACATAAATTAAATATTGTGCATTGCAATATACATGCAAAACAACACAAGGGTAAATCGCATACAAACACCTGTAACGCCTGGCAGTTCAAAGCCTTCGAAGATATTTCTATTCTACAATTTGTTATTTGAGTTAGTCTGGACAAAAATGTTCAGTAAATTATTAACTCCCCATTTCAAAGAGTGGGTATCAGTGGATCAAAAATATATAGTCTAATTTGTAAATCTTGTTTTGTAATAAACTTTAATCCCTCTGTAGCTCAGTCAGTCTTACAACTAAATTCAGAAGTTCTTCTGCACTAAATTACAGTGGCTTAAAATGAGACCCAAAACTCAATTATTGTTTAACGTTAGGTTACATATGATATTAAATTCACCGTAAGAAATATAAGTGACACAATAAAGATATTTTGGTGTAATTTAAAGAGAATAACTTCAATAATCGAAACGAACAGCATATTAACTTTACTTGTATTCCGATATAATTGCGCTTTCTATTATCGTAATCACATATACAAAATGTAGTGGAGTTTGTACGAACTGATTGCATGCTAGAACATAATTAGGTTTTATAAATTTGAAACTAGCATAGTTAAAATTGTAAACGAAATACTCTTTGGTATGCATCGTTGTAGTGGTGAGCACATACATGGAATTGTTTTGATCTTATGTGTCGTATTTCCCAGGCACGGTATGCTCTGACTCGTGAAAATGCATAGGCATGATTGGTATATACAAAAGTATTTACACCAGCAAGAGGTAAATCTATTACGTTTTTTATAGGATAGGACTAGTGAGTTGTGTGTTAAACACACTGCCTACATTTGCGTTTGGAAGGTTTCAAGTAAATTTTTAAACTACACGTACCTTTACAGACACTCTATACGCAGAATTAGTTATAAGTAACCTGTATCCACCCAACTTACCACCACTGAATGGACGAAAACACACCAACTGGGAAACAGTTCATACATCTGTATTTTATTTGCATGTAATGGTGGGTGAGAATTGTGTATGTTTTTTAACATAAAACAAAGCACATTATTCATACTACTGTAATAGCTTTACATTATCTTGTTTTTGTACTAAAAGCAAGAAGAATATATTTCAGGTAACAAAAACGTAGCCACGGGAATTTACCAAATGCATAAAAATAAAATAGCATTTGAACACTTGCAACAGCTTACTTTTGACAGGATTTATACATTATATCCATCTTGCTGGTTGATTGCAGCGGCAATGACTAAATTCTAAGTTAAAATGTTTGTTGTTCATTCGTCAAGGAAAATACGATACGTGTATGAAACGCAACATCTTCGACAATTGTTTTTTGTTCAAGAAAAAAAATTGTGTAATAGATCCATGTCTTTGTCTTTTCTGTTGGATATTTAAGCTGAGTTTTTTAAAGTTAACACATATTTAAAGTGTAATCAAACAGTCCAGAGTTGTAGAAGCAAAGCCAAAATGGCATCCAAAAATTCCCTCGAGCGTACTGGAACGAAAACGAGATTGCAAAATAAAACTGAAAAACGAATAGCCGAAGAACAATCAAGGCAAGATGCAGAAATGAAACGACAAAAACAATCATTTTCAGCAGAAAAAATTTATGGGTCACGTGACATTTTTGTAGAGTCAAATTACCCTAAACTTAAACTGGAAGAAAATGCAGGATTTAGTTCATTAGGAACTGTAAAGTCAGAACTTAAGTTATCATTATCGGATGAATCACATTCAACCTTCGCTAATTCCAGCGTGCCCGGAATAAAACAAGAAGTTGACGTTCTCCCTATGATAAAATTGGAAGAAACGCTGGAATTAGAAGAATCAATATGCATTGAGCAATTTAGTTCTAATTTTGAGTCATTTGAACAAAGTGTAAACTTAAATGACACTGAGCAAAAAGTGATTATGTCAGAAAGCGAATCGAACCAAAATATAATGGGGCTTGAAACAGACTTGAAAAACGACGAGGATTTTTTACAAAATCATTTCAAAATCCTAAAAGCTCTTGTTCAGCAAAAAGATTCGGAAATAAGCTTAATGGTCGAATTAATCAGAGGACTACAAAGTCAGCCAAAAGCAATGGACAGCACCACTTCTACAACAAAAGCAGAGAAGGTAAATTCATAAATGAAACAAGTAAACATGTAAATAATATGTTCGTAATTCTTTCAATTGTGTTTAACGAATTTTTTTATGGTTTACAGTCCCCAATCGATACATTTGATTTTTCAACTGTTCTTTCGGATGCAACAACTATTCCAACTTCAGAGACCTCAAAAATAGTTCAGGAACTGACCCTGGTACTGAATGGAAAGGATATCGTAATCAGAGAACTTACAACAAAACTGCTAAAATTACAGGACAAAATATTTGGTAAAAACGAAACGAGTCTGGAAATCCTTAAAAATTATCAACCATACTTTGACTGTAGTAAGCTAACCCAATTGCTGCTAGATGAGATGAAATGTGTTCAATGTGGAAAGTTGTGTGAATCAAAAAGGAAACTTGAAAATCACTTAATTGGTCGTCATACAGAACGAACAATTTCATGTTCTAATTGTAAGGATGAATTTCAAACAGAAGCCCAGTTAAAGAAACATATGAAATTCCACGCCGATCCTGAAGAATGGGACTGGGAATGTGAGGTATGCCAAAAGAAATTTGTGCTTAAAAAGACTTTAAACAAACATATGAAAATCCATGCTCCAATCCAAAAACATCCACCTGAAAGCACTTCACTTGGACAACTATCAAAATGTAGCAACGACTGGGAGCAACAAGTTGAATCAGAAGCAGATCTGGATAAGAATAAACGTATAAACGATACTCAAAATATAGGTATACTTAGTTGTGAAATCTGTAGGAGAAAATACAAGAGCATTGTTGCGCTAAATTTACATTTAGAAAAATGCATGGATCGCAAAAACTGGACGTTGGAATGCCTAAAATGTAACAAAAAGTTTGAAAATGAATGGAAGTTGTATGTACACTTGAAAACTACAATGCATAGAAACATGAAGGGCGTTATTGTTCCTTGACATCCTAAGCCTAATTGGAAAATTTAGATCAATTAATAATCAAGAAGGGTAAGCATTATATCCAGCCTTTATTAATTGAAGACGCCTAATTTAGGCAATGTTACTTTTTTAAATTGCTAAAATATAGATAAATCTTGAATGCAATATGGTAAGTGTAGCGTAAATGTATTGTACACACTCAAAAATATTTGAATTCAATTAAGCACGTAGTTGTAAATATTTAACTTTATATGATTAAAAAATGTAGGAACTGATAGATTTGCATTGTAACTTCCTTCAATTGTCCTGTTACAATTAGGAACCGAATTCGTTAGTTTAAAATTACTTTTGTATTTTAGTTTACAGTTTAAAATGTACTTGTAAAATTTTCATGTACTCACCTTACCAGATATCCTTTTGGAAATAATCATTTAATATAGTTTTTACAAGTTAAATACTTGAAATAATTACAATGTGGTGTTTCCGCATAATCTCTTGAATGCTAATTAGTAAGAACAACAGGTTAATTGTATTTCAGTAGCATAAATTAATATCTCTTCTTAAGCTTCACAACATGAGTATTTTGTGTCTGCTTTCCCCTTTGAATTTCGATACCATTGTAGTAAAAAAATTTACGTAATTTTTAGCTTGACAATTTCTGTTCATTGGGATTTTGAAAGTACAATCCATGAAAAAGTTAGTTTACTCCCATGTAATTTTTTATGTTATAATTATAAATAACTTGAGGCTTCAACAATATTTCTTGAAAACTACATATAAATTATTTGATATGGCTTGCAATATTTAATTATGGGATTATGTAATTTACTAGGTTAAAAGTTAAACATTTTCAATTTGTGCCAATTTTGTCTTTTGTAATTTAAAATTAGGAACTTTATAGTTATTTAAATTTAAAACACCTCTATATGTATTTGCAGCTATACTTTACTGGAGTCAAACCGATTATACAATTCTTTAAAAAGTACTTTCTGTTGCAAAGTTCGTTTACACAATTGGATGGATAAGATTAGATTTAATTTGAATAAATGTATAGATGCATAAATCGTACTGTACATAAAAAGTATTTCAAAAACGATTTTGTTTCATTGATATTTGAAGGCATACCCCGTATGCCTTCTCATGTGCGTTTCAAAGGAATTTTTGGGATTCCTTGTGACCCTATTTTCACAAAGTATGCATGTGCATTTACCAAGTTTTAGATGAACCAATTTTTCATATTTTTGCAAACCTTCTTTTCTTTTCTTGTAAATGCTTTCTTGCAGTAGTTGCAGTGGTTAGCCTTCATTCCAAAACGAACATGTTTTCGTAGCCTCAAACAGTTTTTAAGTTGGCAAACACTTTTTGGCACAATTCAAAAGCTCTTTTGGGTAATTCTATAAGGATATAAATCATATATTAAGGTAAACGCTCATGGAAAAACACTTCAACAAGGATAATTTGTAAAAACAAATATAATGCTCCCGTAAACTTTGGTTGCTTCATGCTTTAGCAATCTTGATGATCGTCCATTACTCACAAGTCAGTAATACTACAAACTGCTTTGTTCCAACACACGGCACTAAAGTAATGAGAAACACTTATGACGTTATTCATTTTGGCAAATATTTCGTTTTGTAATTCGGTCATTTTCTCTGTCAATATATTGAAAATGAAATTTCTTGCTGCCAGATCAGATGTGATTTTTTTCACAGCTGCTATTTTATCCTTTGTCGATACAAGTATTCCAGCGTCAACATAGACACTTGGCTCATCATTAACAAAATCTTGCTACAGTGAAATCAAAAAATGATTCTACTAACCAATTCTTATTTATCCTCATTGTTCGAAAGATTCTATATGCATGTTTGTGTAAATTTAATTACTATGTTCGGTCCTGGTTCAGTTCCAAATTCAGATAAATGACTTTGCAGGCTTTTAAACAGTTCTATTATTTGATTTGTTTCGTGGAACTTTTGTATAATTAGATTTTTAAGTGAATTCATATGCTGATTTAAAATTTATCATTTTCTGATTCTACTGAAGACACTTCCACTTCCGTTTCATCCATTAAAAGTTCAACTATGTAATGCTCACCCTCTGACATTAATTCTGACGAATCCTTATTCATTTCCGAAAAGTATTCATATTATTTTTCATCTTTCACTGAGTTAAGCCCATTCGACTCAACTTTTATCTCATCTTCAACAATGCTATCAAATGTCAAATGTTAAGTTTCGTGGTAGCAGCACGCACTGAAATGGAAACATTCTTTTCCAGCCTTTCCAAAGGCTTCTTCTAGGTTTCAAGGGCTCCCAGGTTAATGCGTATGCATATAATTTGGACATGTTGCATTAAATTTGTAGCATAATACCTAGTGATGTATTTTCAAATCATGGATTGTTGCACAAACTCTCTTTTAAAAAGTTTGACAGGGTTGACCTTTGACCTTCCGATAATATTTTCGTAGTAGGATCAATTGCATTTTTGAAATGCTTGTTTCCCCCTAGTTTTCTCGAAGCGAAAAGCATTGAAGGTCTTAATGTTATATTATGTTTATAGGCCATAGTTGGCCATATTTAACTATGCATTTAGTTGGTTAAATAGCACTTCCCGTTCTATGACAATTAACAACCAAAAATGTCACGCCAAGAAGTTTAGCTGGCATCATCGACCCACTTTTATGCATTAGAAATGAAAGCCACAAAAAAACAACAATCAAAACGTGCCATTGATATAATTATTTAATTTATTCGTAAATTTGCTTTATAAAACTATAAATGGTACTGCTTCAAAAAAAATTGCATAAAGTACTCATATACATATTTTATTTATTTTATATATTTTTGCAAACTTTATACTGCACCATGAGAAAGTACTTTAAAATATACTTGTGAGTATGCGTTCACTTATTACGTTTCCGTGTTTCTAAAATATTTACAAATTTTCTATGAAATCGTTTAAAAGTAACCTGGATTTGACGATTACAAAAATAGTACACATCATCATTTTTATGCATACACTAATGAACAAAATTTCCCAAAAATAATCAGATCTCGTCATAAAATAACACCCAAGATGTTCTATTTGCCAATAACATACCGCTTCACGATTTGTTTTTCTAAAATAAAAAACTCGTTTGGCTCTCATACCCTGCAAGCCAGAACAAATAAGAAATATTTTGAATTCCATTATATTTCTAGAAGAAAAGTATGCAGAGATAATAATATTATCGTCATTGAAGCATGTTGCGTTTGTAATATTTTTTGAAACAATTTTTTATGTGTAGCCCAGCACATCTTACAAAACTTTGAAAAAGCCAGAAGACCAAAAAAGCAATTTTTAATATGGTAGCATATATATGTACGTACATACTTTCACGCAAATAAATACCTTAGGTTTTATTATCAATCGGGATTTGCATTGCATTGCTTTAATTTGGTTTACATTACTAAACTGGCCACAAAATGATTGAAAACAAATTAAATTTGAACACAAAACCTGAATTCTTACACCTTTTGGACTTTTATCGCAATTTCTATTTGAACCTAAACTAGCCTTTTAAATTTTTAATTGAGAGACTCTTCAAAACACAAAATAGTTCTAAGAAGCAATAGAATTTTTTTGAAAAAAAAAACAAAACTGTGAAGTTAATAACTTGTAACACTTGCATTAAACTTTTAACCAAGATAACCAATGTTTTTTATACATGGATACACATGTTTTAGTAAATTGTCCTTGTAACATGAATTAAAGGCAACGTATAGCATCCATACGTATTCACTTAAGACCTCTAAACTTTACCTTAAATTACGTTATGCACCCCGAAAATATTAAAATTGGAACACTTTTTTGTACCGTAGCCGACCAATCATCAGTTTACCAGACTACATAATTACCAAAGACTATTCAAAACTTCAAGCATATTTAGCTTTACACTGCTACTGCAAATAATTTTTTGCGAATCCGTAATACTAAATTTTATTCGGACCTGTTTTCAATTTAGCTAATTTGCATAAAAAATGCGATAAATGTCAAAATCATAAATGTGTTCGGTGAAGCTAAATAGATTCTTTTTTAAATTTTGTCAACGGAGCTAAGTCTCCAATACATAGACTGTAAACCATCTATGCGGTAATTTGATTCACCTAGTTTGTTAATGTGGTGTTAGGATGACACATGAATAAACATGCTTCCTTTTAAATCTATTCAACCTTACAAAATCTGCTAAAATTATAGACAAGAGTAAGTTGTTGCATTTTTCCTGAAGGTCATTTGCTAAATTTTTAGTCCATAAACGGGTAAGACTACCTTTGAAAAAGTTCTTCAATAAATTCTTTACAATTTCATTTTAAGCCTTTTTAGTGCTAAAATGATGTATAAATAAAAGTTATATTTTTTAGTTAGAGGTTTTATCTACCTTGAAAAATTCTGCACTGCCAAATAAATTATAACTTTTCAGACTACAATGATGATAAAGTAACAATTTTATGTTCACCTGAAAACACGCTTCGGAAACTGAAATTTAGAAATATTTACCAATCATTAGAATGACGATATAACCGTAATCTACTAATCGCATGAAGAGATATACACAAAGCCATACTCCAAATATATTTTCGCTTGGTTTGTCTTCTGTAATCAAAACGTACTCTTTCTCGGTCTAAGAAATCATTTACTTCTGTAATTTGTTTGCGGCCAGATGCGACAAAACAACTACTTATTGGATTATTCTTTAGACGAAGTGGACAAAAAGGACAAATAAAAACTACTTTTCTTTAAATAACACATTATATTTAACTTTCATGTAATTAAAAGAACCAATTATAGATTTTCTTTAGTTCTCGTAGTAATACCCTTTTTTGTACATTGAAGGTAATTTTCACGCAAAAGGAAGCGTTCTACAAAAAATCTGAACTTTTTCAGTTACAAATATTTCCGTAAGAAAATGACGCAATTTTTACTTCAATGGTGCTTCCAATATTATTATATAAAGCTCTCTAATTTACCTCGACATGGTAAAACTCAATTTGAGCCTTTTTTAATGTTAAAATACAGAGCTAGATAATACTCAGTTAAAAAAGTCTGGTTTTCTTTAGAATCTTTTACATACTTTGTAAAATCACTAATATATTATTAAACATTTGACCTTTATCAGTACAATGGTATAAAGTCAAAATCTATCGTTCTCGGGATTTATTGCATAGGATTTATTCTATCGTCACACAATTTAAGCTGGTAATACAAACTGTAATTAATTGAAGTACTGTTTTTTACTAAAATCAAAGTGTACCTTTATTACCTTCAAAATCTACTTTTGTAAAGCTTAGATTTTGTTAATGGCAGGCAAATTTGGTTATTATTTTGACTTTGAATTACGCTAGCGCCAAGAAAAACTCAATAAAAATTGACCCCAAACTTTTTTGTGTAGTTGAAATCTTTTTACTGTATGAACTATGAACTTTATTTTCGGCCATACGCTCTCTTTTCATCTAAAGCTTGAAATTGCCAAAAAACTGATCAGTTAAAAGTTAGCTATCCCATTTCTCTTGAATACAAGAATGTATGATTTTTTAATGTACGCATTTTCCTAACACCAATAATTTGTCTTGATCCATTAAAGCATATTTTTGCATTATTCTAAGTAACTATCTTGTGCATATTTTAAAACTAACAAAATAAATTGATCCGATTTAACCATAATTACTACACAATACATTGAGTTTCCACAGGCCCAGTCTTGATTCACGATGAAACCTCGAAAAAACGGGCACATGTCCTATAAAAATAGAAATGAAATTAAAAATAAACAATCATGTTATCATTTTTGATATCAAACTATTCATAAGTTTATGTGAGGCTTGAAGGTAAACAAACCAACTTTAACTGTTTTCTTCTTTAAATCATCGTTTTATAACTTATATTTCAAATTAAAATAATTATTAATAAATTTACATTAACCTGTAACAACTAATTCGCAGTTCCCAAAGTTCTCCTTTTCTTCACCAAAACGATTGTAGCCAAATCTGGAATGACACATGTCTTTCAGTTATTGTAGTTTTTGCATTTTGGCAGCGTTTTCAAACTAACAACTCTGAAAAAATAATCGAAAAGCACAAATTTTAAGAGTGAAATTTAATTCGCTATTCCAAAAACATGTTTTATTGCTCAATTAAATACCTATTAACTCACTGCTAGGCACTTACACATAGTAAAAATGCTACTGCAGCAACTGGAAATCCCAATCGAACTTTGTGGTTTAGGTTCAAACACATTTCATCAACTGAGCATCAATTTCGGTGGAATTTTATAGGTAAATACCAAGCTTTTTTCATGTTATACCTTATTCTCTAATACATAACGGATTAAAGGTTTCGTGACTTATAGGACCATTCTCTTCCCTGATCTTGAGAGCTTAAAATGTTATCTCATGTTGCACTTACAGCAATACCGTTGTGTATAAAATGCATTCTAAGGAATTTGTATCGAAAAAGGAACTTCTCGACCGATTTAAGAAAAATATGTATAAGAAGTGCCTTGAGTTCAGCAGGAGTACTTACATTCTTCTAGATACTTGAAAGAAAAAAGAAAAGAAGGGCTTAGATTTTCAAATGTTTTCTGACATGCAAAAGTAAATAGTGGGAGCAATGTTGTTTGACTGAAGACGGCTAGTGAAAAGACAACGTATTGTGCAGGTGCAGTCTTCCGTGACAAAAGTATTGGTACGTGAAAAATCGTGAAATCACTATTTGTTCACGTGCACATATAACAGCATTTATTTTCTTTTTTGGCTTCATGTTAAATGACAAATGTAGAAGGGTACTAGAAAGACCACAGTACACCACTTGTACTTTGTAATATTTCATTGTTCACGTACATATGTAAGCTATGCAACAGAAATCATATTTTTAAACCGGGTTGTATGTTGTGCTGTGTTTAGTAAATAAAATATTTCAACAACATACTGAAATTTCTAAAGTTAGCAGATCCTCAGTAAAATCAAGGTACTCGGGCGTCACTTAAAATATGTGTAGGTGTACAGAAACAAGAGTTGTCCAAATGAGTGTCCAAAAAAATGCCAAGCCAAGCACTTTTATCGGTTGGTTTGTGTGTGTAAAATACACTGCATTTTTGGCTATTGGATCAATAGCATCTTTTTAGCGAAAGTATGAGTACGTGATTAAAAATAACATATGATTTAATCAAAAACCTAAGGCATATGTAAAATGAAGGAATATTGGACACTTCGTTTTTTATATTGGTTCATATAATGGCGAAACGGGAATATAATTTTTATAATATTGATGGCACATTCAAGCATGCGCAAGCATCAAATGCATTAACAAAACTACTTCTTTTGTCCAAATGTGCTATGAAAATCTTGGGGTTTTTCTTCATGCACAACAATTAAAAGTGTTTAATTTCATAATGAGTTCAATTGTATGTGCTTTCTCTTTTTCCAAGTCCAAAGAATCGTTAAGCAATAGATGTTTAAGTCCCAATTCAGTGTTACATTTGTCTGTAAATAAACAATCTTTTATGCATCAGAATCGAAAAAAACGAAGAGGACGTTAAAAGCGTATTTTTACTATAAATATTATGTTTTAAATAAATTCGTAGGATTCCTTATTCTAAAACCATTGATATGCTGCTTGATAAAAAATTGTCCAATAGTTCCATGCGCTTTTTTATGGATTTAAAAAGTTCCACGAAAATTATGCAACAACACAAGGCAATAAAATAACCGTACATATTTGAGCATGTAATCCTTTGTTTTTTTCTTTATTGACGATAATATTTTTTAAAGATTTACAAACTTGATAACAAAAAAGTCGTCGTAATTACCCCAGATTTGACGTTCCCATAATTTGTACTCTTAACATTTCCAGAAGTTTGAGTTCTTAAAGTTCCACAGAATCATAATTGGTCATCATAAAAACCCAGGGTATTTTATAGTGCCAATAATATCTCGCTCAACGGTTTCATTTTCTATAATGTTACACCTATCTTGCTTTCATACCTTGTAAGCAGGAAAGTGTAAAAATATTTTGGATCGCGTTACGGTGTTTGGACGGGAATAATATAAATGCTGTTTATAGTGTCGTCATTAAAGCAATTTAAACGAGTTTATAACTACAAACACTATATTACTTATTAAAATATCTAGTTTAGCATATTTCACAAAACAATATATAATTTTAAGATTCATGATCTGGTAAGAAATGTTTACACTTTTATGCGATATATTACATTAACTCGAGCTTTTTTGTTTCTGTTTATGAAATGGGAAACTTAACAATTTGTTTTATAGCTAGATATTCAATAGCGTTACGTTCGATATTGGAACTAGGCTGTAGTTTGTAAAATATCCGCCTAATTTCTAATCGTCAAACTTTTAAAACATAACAGCAAAAACAAATTTCGAAAGCCACTGAAAACCATTTTGCTTTTAGCAAGAAATATACTTAAAACAGATAACCTGTACAACGGCCCTACAACAAATAATTAACACATGTCTTTTAATTTCGTGTTAATCAAATAACATTTTCGTTTCGCCCTTCTAAAATGGAAGCATAATTTGGTACTATAATTAGTTCTCGGTAAATCATTTCAACTGCAGACATAAGTGAAAACGATACATCTGTCACAGTAAAGTATCTTTGGAGCTTCTACATCAGAGCGTTTATGCATACTACATCTTCAAGTCTAGCCTTTAAACCATTACATACTCTGTCACACAATATAAGTATGCATGTGTACAATTTTCTAACAAATCTAATCAGTCAAGAGTAACCATCTTAGATAAAAATATACAAAAAACCGGCAATTTATTCATATATGCCATTCAAGTGCGAATAGTTTGTTCAAATCCGGCAAAATACATCTTTTTCGGACTCGTTTTCCATTATCTTATCTATAAATCAGAAATGTTCATTAAAACCTTGCAGATTTCCTTATTGTTTATTAACAAAACACAGTCCCGTATGCCTAAACCGTAAGTTATACGTACTTGCATACATTTATTTCTCATTGAGGTATTTAGATGCTACCACACGCAAAAGAGCTGGCTCTCGAATCTATCTTTCCCATCAAAAAGTATACTTACTTTAGCTAGAGTAACATGCTTTCTTTTTGCGAACTAGACAGTTGAACTTCGAACCTAAGAAGGACTTATGAACCCAATTTTCATTTTAAACCTTTTTAGTTTTGCACTGTTGCATAAAATTAGATTTTTTGGAGGTTTAGCAACCATTTAAAAGTTCTAACCGGCCAATGAAAATATAATCAGTACAGTAATGATAAAGCCGTAATCAATTCTAAAGTAGATATAAATATTAGTTCCAAATATATTAATAGTGCTACGTTTGGTTAATTTTGAAAATCGAAAGTTATTTTCTTTTTCAGACTAATTGAATAATTTAATTTTTTGTAGGCTGCCGCGACAAGGTTAATTTTAATCCACCTATTCCCAAACAAGTATTGACAAAAAGTCCAATCAAGCTATTTCTCTCTAAATGATACAAAATATTTTATTTAAACGAGAATGAAAACTTTGGTGAAATTGTATTATCTATTGCAAGATTTGCTTTAGTTATCGTAGTACTACATTTACCGCGTAAACTATTAATAACTCATTTTAATTACTCATAGGATAAACGTAACGAGTGAAGTTAATTGTTTGAGACCTTTACGAGTACTTTGTTCTCAGGTGGAAATGTATTACTAAAAATCTGAATTACTACCATGCTCACTTTTGAATATTTCCGTAAAAAACTTTTACCACACCTAGTTCATTACAGTATCAATTTATATAATACAGAAGCTCTGTTTACTGTAATACATGCAAAAACCTTTTTGGGGCATTTTTAAATATTGATATAAAGAACAAGATAATACTCAAATAAATTCAGTTTGCTTTTCTTTAGAAATTTTTACATACGTTGTAAAAATACTAATTTATTCATAACTATTTTTCACTTGTCTCCACCATAGCATAAAGTCAAAATCTATCACACTCATAATGTCAATTATTTTACGTATTAAGTTGGTCTAATTAACGGCATTTTTGAAGCACTGTTTTTACTAAAATCAAAGTCTATCTGTATGACCCTCGAAATACCATTAAAGTTTTAGGGTAAGATTTTCTTTCTGCTATGCTTGCTAGTTTTGTTCATAGTTCTACTATTCCTACAATAATATTAGCAAAACGACAACTAAAACAAATTTTTGTACATATTCAACATTAATATTGAAGTTTCAGCATTGTAGTGAAAATTTCAATGGCTCGAAAAAAAATTCCAATCAAAACTTAACTTCTTAAAATTTTAGGAGGCTCCATGGTCAATTACAGCTCATTTTGTAAGATTACAAAATAGACAACCTTGTCCAAGTTTTAGAACCAATACAATCCAACGATCAGATATGACTATATTTACCGCATTATACATATTGAGTTTCCACAGAGCCCTATGCTTGATGTTAATGACGTCGGTTTGGCAAGAGGTACGGCCTCTGAAAATTAGAAAAAAACCATTAGGTGATAAAAACCCGAATAATTATGTTATCACAGTAATCTCCTTATACAAATGTTTTTGTGTGGTCTGAAGCAAAACAAACTAGCATAAAATATCCAAGTTTGTTAAATAGACCATTTTACAAGCTTATATAGATAAAATAGGTTACCATGGTAGTCATCGTTGTTATACAATTGGAGACGTAGGCAATTTGCGTTGGTCGCGAGGAACAGAAATATAAAAACTTTCATTTTTACTGTCTGATTGGAAATATGACTTGGTTTGCTACTTGGTCCTCAGTAACAAAAGATGTGGAACGTGAGTTTATGATTTTACTGCATGAGCAGTGTTGTCCTTTTATATGTATATTTTGAGATAAATAGAATTGGAAAACTGTGTTGTTGTTGATAGTGCTATTGAATGGGATTGAGTTTGATAAAATTTGAGTTTAGAATTTGTGTGTAGCAGCTTCAAATTTTCTATGTGCTGTTAGTTTATGGTAAAAATACTCTAAAAAGTGCTTCACTGTTCAAAAACTAACTTTTAAGATAAAATGACTTGAAAACTAATATTGTTTCAACTTAGAATTTGAGTTCACAATTTTTAGGCAGCTTCAAGTTTTTAGGTGTTCTCACTTTAAGTACGCTAACGTTTGTGATGATTTGGAGAGAACGACTTCTGCTCTTTCATACAAAGTAGGTGAACCTTTCAAAATCCTTTTTATGATAGAAGGTGTGTTTGAAATGTTATTGCAAGCATATTTCTTACAGTTTTAATTTGGAAAGGATAAGTAATATTGTAGCAACATTCTTATACACTTCACGTTACTGGAGTGCTTTTAACGTGAAAGGGTATTGGTACTTTGGATTTAGTTTAGTAGTAAAAGCTTAAGGATTACTGATGAAAATATGTAAAAAAGGCTTTTCATAATGTTTATGCTTCGGCTTGTTTGATTTGTTGGTGCCAAAGTTTAGGTTGAAATCTTCGGGCAGATATTTTACAAGAAATGTTCCTTTTTTCTGTTCTGTACGTTTGGAATTAAGGGAAATATGTGCAGTATGTTTCATAGTCTCGTTTCCTTTTGAAACTATCCTGGGATGCATATCTTTTATGTGTGCATGTTAGGTGCCCAGACCGCTTAAGTAGCTTAAATTATTTACCTTCTTTGCTTAAGTCTGCCGTCTGCGTTTTTTTCTCAGAATCGTATGCAGAAAAACATAGTCAACCTTCACAACTTTCAAAAACTTTGACCACCTGGCTTTCTGGTCCAGTCGTTGTTGTCGTATGTAAAATCCTAGTCTGCATTTTGTTTACATATCTTTAAATTACAGAGTTTTCGAGCAGATTAGTTGCTTTTATTCGAAGTACAAGCTGGTCATTCATTCAATACGATCGGAGGAAAAGCCAACTTGATTTTAGAGAATACAGTTTAATATATTGTTTGATTTAGATGGTAAGTGACTTCCACTTCATGTTCAAACAAAAAAATCAAGACGTCGATTAACATGTCGAAGAACTCTGCACTACATTGCGTTTGTAGCTTGGTGCGAAATGTTTGGTATGGTAAACCGAAGGAAAAATACGTTTGTCGGCTGTCTGACAGAATCATATAAGTATGAGTGTTGTAAAATGACTTGTTGTTGAAGTTGAACAATGACAATGTTTTATGAAAAAATTCAAACAGTAAGCAACATCAAAAAAGGATTAGTGATCAGTGGTATTTCTAATGGCTAAAATGATTGTTGGAAATCTAAAATGAACTTTAAGGTGGTATATGACTGAGGTGGTGAACTGGGTGCTTTACTAGCAAGTATGATGGGTTTGGTCTGCTAACTCAAGGAATGGCTAAGCTGACGTGGCTTATGGATGCGTGGCTTGATAAATCAAATA
>JAQFXM010003709.1:0-19271 GCA_034693345.1 Entomobrya multifasciata
TGTAAAACTGAGCATTGCGATAGATATTTGGAGTGGCGTCAAATGACATTTCATGGTGCACATATTTCAAAATCATCGTTTCTCAACAATATAGATAGGTGGCAATAACTAGACATACCAAGAAGCCGGTGTAATGAATTGAACAAATGTACTGCCATGTGTAACCCTTTCGGACGACAAAACGGTTTTCTGTATCGCTCCAATAAAAACTGCTTGACAATGTATATCTAACTAATGGACCGAAGCGATATTTAAGGTGCCACTTTATACGATCACCTAACATTTTGTCACTGTAAATTAATTATGGGTTGGTTTTGTATATATGAAGTAAAATGTACTTTGTATTATGTACAAAGCACGAAACGTAAAAATCAAGCAACGATGCTTTGCTTTCTTCTTTTCTGACTATTTGAGTCTAGGTCAAACACGTTTGACGATAGCACAGAAATTTAAGGTAGTTGACATAATTCACGATTCTTTTCTATAAAAATGAGTTGAGTAACATTTGATTAAAATAAATACTTCCTAAAAACTTGTTGGAACAGTACCTTAAATGTTTTATGAACTTTTTTAAACAAAAATTAAGAAAGTATGGGTAGCCCATCTTAAATACATACATACATGTATAGCTTGCTCTTATTTATTCAACCAAATTAAAAACAACAAATTTTTTACAAGTCTGCGTTAAAAATCATTGTATATCTTGAAGTTCTTGCTTCTGTTACGTGTGATTGTTCCAGTTATGGATTCCAATAAAAACATGATTATTAAAAGCAGCGATTCGTTCAAGTAAATTATATTTTATTACTAACATTAGTAATAAAAGAGGGACTTTTATGTTATAAAAATTGATCCAAAAACAAATATTTTACGAAACATTTTATCGTAACTTATATTTATGCCTTTTTTGAATAATCATTACTTTAACTTGTAATATTAAGTATTTTTATTTTGTGAAGTAGGTCACATTATAAATTCAACAAATTTGTGTTAAATTTCTTGGCATCACAATTATGGAATATAGGCCATGCAAAAAATGGAGACCTAAGTTAAATGACATTAAAAGTTAGCTAATTTTAAGTCACTAAACATAAGCTTGTAGGCTAATATCATACTGATCGTTATTTACGAATCGGGCTCATATTTATAAGATTTGATTAATACAACACAATAGATAATATTACCTAATAGTTGTTACTATGAGAAAAAGGGATTTAGAAGAGGAACGGGTGGCGATTTGTGCTGATATATTGCATGAATCCATTTATAAGTACATGTGCACGTAGCGTGTTATAATACACATAATAAATTCATTAAAACCGAATAGATTAAAAGTTCATCGACATGAGCATTTAACTCATGAATTTTACATTATGAAGTAGGCCACAGCATAAAGTCAACAAATTTTTCATACATTTTTTGACGTCACTACTATGACATTAATGGTATGCATAAATGGGGCCGTAAGTTAAATGATATAGGCAGCTTGCCAATTTAAAATGACGAAACGTTTCCAAAATATTCTAGAGAATTTTTAAATACTCTGATAGGATTGAAAAAAACAACCATAAGCTAAAATCATTTAAAGTGCGTTGTTTAGTCATGTGTCCAGTAAACATTAATCCTTATCACTGGTGCCGAAGCGATTCACTGTTAATGTGAAACTGACTTAGTAAAATTAACGGTGGTGCTAGAGCTAACCTATAGTGCTACAAATACCATGCATGCAGCATCATCGCACAACGTTCCACAAACATTTGGCTAAAATGCACAATGCAATACTTTATTCCATTGGTAAATTAACAAAAAAATGATTATAACCGTAAAAAAAAAATTATTCGAGTTTTTTATCCTGTCGATTTCCATTTTAATGTACATTCTCATCACCTATTGTCTAGTGATTTTGTTCATAGTGAAAAGTTGGGTTATGCATTCCAGTTATTGGATCCACCACAATGTCCCTATTGCTATGGTTTACATTCTTTAATTTATTCCCACTGGTGTTCGTATCATGTCCGCTCCTAGTTGGCTTTAAAAAACAGAATAAAAACAGAAATCAAACGAACGAAACGGGCTTGATAGAAAAATTAAATTCACTTGTGAAATATCAAATGTAAATTTACAGTCTTATAAAAAAAGACAAAACAGGTACTACAAATGATTTATATTCATCCATTTGATCTTACACTTCAATTTATTGTTCTCCATAAAAATTAGATTACTTACCTCAATATCAGCACCAATTTGCCAGCCAATGGTGCTTCGTAGATCATCAGATAGTAAACACCTAACAAAACAATCAACTGCGGGACTTATAAGTTTTGGATTAAGTTTACGAGGGTCTTGAGGTTTTGTAAGAAAACTGCTGATTAGCCCTACGAAAACTGTAACGCAACATCCTATGGCGGAATACCAAATGTAGGAAAGTCGATAGAATTCCATAAAAATATCACTACAAAATAAAAAAGAAAACGTTGGTTTGAACCAAGTTGGAAATCATTCTTTAAAAACCTGAGACTACCTAAAACATTTTGTTGTTTTATTACCTATTCGGATTAAAAACTTTCTCTGGCAGTGGAGGAATGGTGAAATTACCAAACTCACAACCGTTTACACTAACAGCCAATTTCTGTGAAATTATCTGCTTTTTGGCAATAGCTACATTGGCCCCAATCGCCATCCACAGGGTAAAGACTAATGCAGTTAAGGTTCCTGTTAAAGCACCCTTCCAATTAGCCCATGGAAAAAACATTCCTAGCGAAATTACGCCAAGAAGGGGTCCTAGAATTTATAAAAAAGAAGCACAATCTTTTAGCTTGTAGTAATTTTTAAAGTTGAATTAAATAAATAATGTTAAAATGTAAATAATTTTTCAGAGAACCTCCAATTACACCAGAGATGCTCAATGACGCTTGCAGTACCCCTCCTAAACGTTCAGCAACAAATACCAATCCGAAAGAGATGACTCCAAACGTAACAGCAATTAATTTGGAAATTTTTGTTGCTGTTTTGTCGGTTACATTTGGACAGAATATACCTTTTACGAAATCTTCGAGAGTTATTGCAGCAAGACTGTTTAGCCCACTTGATACCGTACTAAAAGAAATTCATACGTTTAAAATCGTATTAGTCGTTTTATGTATTTTACAACAGTCCTGTTTATATGTCAGTATATATATATCATAGTAGAAAATAGTTATTCATTTTTATCAACTCAGTGAAATTTTAAAAATTACGCACCTCAAGGCACCTGAGAAAATGCCAGCAACAAATAATCCCGGAAGACCTGGAAAGGTTCCTAAAGTATCCATGACAAACAACGGAAACAATTGGTCAGCAGTGCTGACTCTCTGTGAGTAATTGATTATAATTTGAAATAAACCCGATTCTTGTCGTTCAAAACAACATATACATTGAATTCATATAATTACTTTTCCCAACCTTTGAGATAATTGGATCACAAGTTGAATATTTAGCATAAATCACAAGGCCAGCATAACAGCACAGGCTCAATATTCCAACCAATCCAAAAAAGTTTACGAATATAGCCCTAATAATAAACATGTTCCATAAACGATCAATGATTCTTGATATTTACAGCAAGTCAACATACTGTGGTTCTAGAAAGTAAAATTGCTAATCTAATAATTGTATACCATTGTGCTTTCTCCTTGGTAGGCATGCTAAGATATCTTTGAACCTGTGCTTGATTACAGCCGTATGCTGTGACCCATGTAAAATAACCTCCTATTACGAGTCCCCATACAGTATGTCTTGCCCTGGGATCAAAGTCGAAACTGTAAAAATGAAATAAAATATCACTTCTTGGATATCTTCACAATAAAAAGGTAATCATGTTTTCTTAATCATAATAGAGAAACATTAACGTACTTAAGGAATTCAATCCTTCCTCCTCTTTCTGCAATGTTCCAAACTTCAGTATGTCCGCCGACATCATATGCCCCTTTTAAAATCACGACACACATGGCAGCAAACATTATAATAACTTGGAATGTATCAGTCCAGACGACAGCCTGCAAGTTTGAATGAAATTCTCAATTGAATTACAAATATTAAAAGGTATTGCGTTGTCGTCTCGAAATGTATACTACGGTTATTCACCTTCAGGCCACCCTGTAAATAAAATGAAAAAATTACATGCTTGCGATGTTATATAGCATTTTTTGTGAAAATTATAGAATTTTACTGGCTACAATTAGGACCTACCACGGTAGTATAAAAGGTACATATAACGAAAATAGCCCCAACACATCCGTAAACGTTCAAACCAGTTACTACAATGTAAAACGTCAAGATATGTTTAACGTCAAGGTTTAATAAATGTTATACAGATTCCATGAACTGATTTAAATGCTGGGAAAATTCTCTCGTTTACGATCAAGCTAACTACATATTAGTTGTCTATTTTACCTTGGCTTAAGGCTAAAGAAGGAGCATAGACTACAATAGCCATATAAATATTCTGTAAAGTATTAAAATATATTCAACAAAAATTAAAGAGTCAATTTGAGCGTACAAATATTTACAGGATCATTAAATTTGTATCATTTTATAATCAACTACATTTTGCATTTTGTATAAATATTTACCATCTGCGAAATGAAAATTGCTGATCCAAGTAATCTAACCGATCTAGAAAAACGAAGCTCTAAATACTATTTAAAACATACAGTCATTTCATTAATTCTACATCCGAGTTGACATTTAAATAAAATAATAGAGTAACTCGGAAATTATAGATGTTGATGCATAACTTCGTATCAAGTTACCTCATAAGCTGATGTCAATTGAAGATCAAAAAATACTGGAAGGTAGATGAAGGCTGCTGAAAGCATAACGAATATGTAAGCTATCCCAATCATCCAATACATCGTTCCTGAAAAATGCACACAAATATATGTTTCGTTAACGGGTGTTAGAAAAGTTCTTTTTGTCATAGGAACTCATCTCTTTTCTCTGCATATAGTCTGCCAGATAAGCAAACTTGTTTCGTGTTGATCTTACTAACACTAGCAACAAAACTTTGGGTGCTGGAGATTAAAAAATGGAAATAAGTGGTTTTCCATACCTCTAGAATAGACTTCGGCCGGTGTACCCAATAAAGTAATCGCTGATATAAATCTAGTATTCCACAAGTAATTAAAAAAATTGCAATACTAATGAAAATTACTGTATTGAGGAAGCTGCCAATTCATCAAATCATTACATCAAGACAACCTGAATGTAGTATTAAAAATGTGGTTAAACGAGTCATTGTTTAAGCTTACGAGGCAATGAGAGATGATGCGATTGGGAAAACACCTAAGTCCCTTCCACCCATAAGAAAATCATTTGTTGTATTCTGCTTGTTACCGGTACACCCGTAATACAAACCAATGCAAGCGGAAATAGCCAACATCAAGCCAAATACAACATATTCTGGCCAACTAAAAAGATCCGAGATTTCTCTAGGATCAGGATATTGTTGAGTTACATTTATCATTTTTTTCCTTTTTGGACTGATAAAAACTTTTGTAATACGTTCGAACTTGAACTCAACTTTCTGGAGTTAAACTTGAAATTGAATTTTTCATTTCGACTAACCTTCAGCTTCAAATCGAAAAATTCTGTTTTAGAGATTGACGGCAATTTATGATTTTCCTTTTTAATAGTTAAAGTTCACTCAAATTCTTCATTAACTTAATATCACACTGTATTACTTACATAGTTTGAAGAACGACACCGAATTTATACTGAAATATGGAATAAAACAATTAATTAAATTGAACAACTAGGAATAACATAGCAAAAACATTAATGATGAATGCAATGGGACAGACAATATTATGTTTCTTATGACTTGATGACTGTTATACATATTGACGCATGAATCAAAGTTGTCATAGTACAAGCTATTGTGTTTTATTTTGTGGCTGCAGTATAACATGTATTTTTTATTACGATACCAAAGTGATGCCGGGAATAATATTTAAATGAAATGATAATCAATTCTTGGTGATTGACTGGTTAACAGACAAGTGTTGCAACAATATGGATTTAAATGCGCACATCAAATTCTGCACATGCCATATCTTACGATACTTGATACTGAATTAGCATTTGTACACGTGTAAAAATTTAATTTTTTCCAACGTTTGGTATAAAAAGATACTTTAATGAATAGATTTTATGACATCACCAAAATGATTCCTTTCAATTAAAACAAGAGTATTCAATCACAGTTTTGACATATAATTCACATCACGATTTTTATTTCCTATCTTGGACCACTGGACTAAAAACACCATCTTTCAAAACATTGAAAAAAGGGCTCACTACAATGCGTACATATGTTTTTTCACGTATAAAACGTGTTTGAAGATTTAAAATTTAAAAAACATTTTAAAATTTTAACACACAGTCTGAATAGCATATTAGGCTAATAGATTAGTCCTGTAAAATTTTACAGTGTTTCAATTATCAACAGCACTATTTTAGAAACACGTAAGTATTATATTCATATATGTATGATTGCTGTATCCATGTACGTTAAGTTGGTTTTATAAAGTCACCAATACTGTGACTAAATTTTCTGACAACGCAATGCACCAGTCAAAAAATGTGCTACAATTCACATTAAAAAACGCACCTCCAGTTTGAAGAGTTACAGGTCTGAGAGATTTTGCAAACTTGTGTACATGTGCTGCAGAAGATGTTTTTCTCAAAAGACAACCTTTAAACCTGGCTGATTTTAACTCCAATGCATCAATTATACTACATTCTAGAAAATATATGAATACTGGACCAATCGAAGCTGAAACAATAATAATTGTTAGTTGCCAGTCGTCTATTGATTGAAACATATAGGAATACTTAATCAAGGTACACGTTCCCAGTATTGAAGTTAACATGAGTCCAGTAGAATGAAATGTTATTCTGTTTGTGGCTAAATTACAGTTAAATATTCCGTTCAATACTTCAAAACTTCTGTACAGAATAACTAAATTTTTTTCGTATTGAACACCTAGTTTTGCTGTTTCAAATAACTTAGACGATAAACTTCTTTCGTTAACTATAGTTACTATATCTATTGGCATAGCAATATCAAACCAGTACTCAACTAAAAATATATTTACAAGAACCTGAAATATCGGCCCTAAGGCATGTAAAGCAAGACAATTAGCACCATAGGCCACAACGGGCACAACGACGCATATAATCACAAATGAAATTTCGACAGGGATCTCCAAATATTCCTTTAAAATATTGTGGATTGGATCTGCAGGATGTTTTAAATTTACAACAAAAACAACCGAAGCTAATAAAGGAACATAACAAAAAAACTTGATCAAGTTTACTCTACGGGGCTGATTTTCTGCTTGGGGAAGCGGTGTTCCAGGTATCATTATATTTGTTAAAATTTCATTCAAATTGAAACTCTGGTTTAAAGACTGCACAATATCTTCACGATGATCCCATTCAGACGAGCCAATAGACATTAGTGTACTTATTATTATGAGCATTAGAGCTGTAAATACTGCAATCAGAATTTCATGATTGTGCGCTTTCGCATTTTGTGGCACTTCGTCAAGAATTTCGGCTGGCTTTAGAATGCGACATAAATATGTAGCAAGAACTAGACATGTCACATATCCGGAGAAATGAACAAAACAAATGAACCACCAGGTGTAACCTTTTCTTAAAACAAATCGATTATCCTTTTCACTCCAATAAAAACTTCCTGAAAGCGAATATTTAACCAATGGACCAAGCCGACATTTAAGATGCCACTTGATTCGATCACTTAGCATGTTGATGTATAATTTGAATATCTATTATCGTATTAAGATTGCTTGCTTCAATGATTTAAAGAAATTGATTTGTTCTAAGTTAATCCGAGTTGATAGCAAAATGGTTTTGTTTTATTGCTGTATGTATTGATGTCGTTGATCTGTTTTGGATAGGTTTGACAAGGTTCAGGTACGGTTAAAAACAATAGAAGAAAAACAGTTAAATTTAATAAATATATTTTACATTTTTACCAAATAAGTAGATTGTAATGTATAAAAACAATTTGACATTCACATGGTCACTACTCGAAGTCACTTTTTGATAAAAGTCAAAATAAAAACTGTGGGCTAATTTTTTATTCTTAAAAAAGCAGCACATTGTTAAGGAGTGCAAGTACTTGTACTTCATATTGCGATCGTATTTTGTGTCTGTATATATGTATGTATGTCTGTTCATGCTCTAATTCAAAAACGCGTTGACCTACGGACTTCAAATTTGGTACACAATTACCTTAAGGTAAAAGTTAGAAGCCAATTGATTTACAGCCAAATCGGTCTAACGGTACCCGAGTAACGGGCAATTAAAAGTTACATGCTAATTAAATGGGAAAAACTATTATTGCATAAATTGATAGATTTGAGTATTGGCATCAAACTTTGTCAAGACACCATATTCTAAACTCAATAGTTTTGGAGAAACATTCAAATAAAGTTTACATAAATGGGCCAAAAATATAATTGAATTTTTACTTCTAAACTTTGAAAATCAATAAAGACATACTTCAAGCACACTTCTTTATTTGTTACTTAAAGTACTAGTTTATTTCTGAAAACAGTTTGAATGCTAAAAATATTGTTTCGAACTTTATTTTTTGAATACATGTTTTAGTTTTAGTTTGAAGTAAAAAATGTTTATATAGGTATTAATAACATTAAATAGTGTATATATTTATAATGCGTACCAACATGATTTAGATTTAAGTGTTTTTCTTATATCTTGTGAAATCTTGTTTTTGAGTTTTGCTTAGTCATACATAATTAATGTAATAGCTTAATTTAAATAAAAAACCACTCCATATCATAATTTATATGAAACCAAAACTATTAATTTATTAAACGGCATAAAGTTCTTCTAAATGATAATATTATTTTACAAGTAAAAAGTTTATGCGGCAATGTCAAGATGTTTTTTTTCTATAAAAGCTTTCGGCCTTTAGTTAAAGATTAGTAAGCAGAAACCTAACACAGAATTGACCAAAAAGACAACTTTAGCCTTACAAGTATTCTATCCTGTAATCTAAGTTATTCGTAGTTTGTCAAAACTCAATTATCAAAAACTTGTGTTAAGAGTGTTGTTGGATTCTCTTTGTTCAAAGAGAATGCTGACACCCTGCTTTCTATGTTAATCAAACCTGTATTTGGGCAGAAGTCAATACGTTAGTACGTGACATAATTGACAGCATTATCAAGCTAGAGTTGGTCAAAATATTACAAGATAAACGTCTACAATTTAGTATTTAAAAACATATTTTGTTCAACGAGTGAAATGCACTATTTTTGTGCCATTTATTTAGGGAAACGAATTGAACAAGATCATGAAAGAAACAAAGCATGTCTGATGGATAAGTAATTTGTCTGGATTTATTTATTCTATCTGAAACAATTTAGTATGTTTTTTCCAATAAAATTATTCAAAAGAAAAGAAACAAAGTACCATGTATACTTTAGTGCTTCTAAGATATAGCTCACACATTCGAGTAACATACACACTAGTCCAATAGACAACCCAAATAGCAAACTCACAAATATTACCAAAATATTACCAGCTAGAGTGGGTTTCTCAAGAGACTCTTCGTGAGTTAAACGCCCACTGTATTTCGATTTCAAAAGAGCAATTTCCTGCCACCACTCAAAAACTCCAGAAGCTAATAAAGCCTTAATTCTTGTAATCAAATGCGGTGGAACCACACCTTTAATAGTAAAAACATGATGGGATTTGTAATAGGTTTCTTCACCAATATCAACAAACTTTGAAATATCAGGATAATTAAGCCTTGCGGTCTTCGCAAACTGTTGACATTGATATGTTGGTAATACCAAAGCGATATTTTGACACGACGATAACTTATTCATCAATATATGTTCGTCAAGCTCAAACAAGTTTTTCCTAAAGTTTCTAATAATGTTATAATCCCATTCCCAGGGATAACCAAGCTTTTCAGCTATTTCACTTACTTTATCATGTATATCTGAAAAATTGTAAACAAGTTTATCTAAATCAGGTGTGAAATTTGAATTCACGTTTCCTGTTGCGTGTAGTTGACTTTGAAGCTCAAAGGCCTGAGTTAAATTTGTTCCACGAATGATGTGTCGTTTTTTCGTTAAAACAAAGTTGTCTGAAAATCCGGGGTGTTGACCAAATAAAGTTACAAATGACAGTTGAGTATATACGATGAACTTATTTTGCACTAAATCACTAAAATTACTGTACGATATGATTTTTCTAGGTAAAGTCATTCTATAAACGTTATCGCTTTTATAAGCATTGTTAAGTATTAACGCTGCTAGTGCAAATCCCAATATCACAAATCTAACAGAGTGCCTTTTAAGTATGGTATCATTTAATGGTATATCAAGCCCAATAAGTATTCTAAAAGTGGCATCAAAATACTTTATGTATTTTTGAAAACTTCCAACTGAACCAATACCACGAATAAGTGGTAAAAGAGGAAGTATACAAATTGAAACAAGAATAGCAATCCAGACTTCCTTATTGAATACATTTAAAAGTTCGTGAAAGGGTAATAAAGAATAACGTCTTCGTCCACAACTAACAAATCTTAAAGTCGTTATTTTGTCTTCAAACGCCACTGATTCTAAATTAAGTAAAATATTTCTATACAGGTATCCTTCAAATTCAAAATGTATTGATGGGTCTGCTTCTAAGCTTACTGCTTCAGATTTTAAGTGACCATTGTAACAAATTTTACCTCCGTAAGCATTATGACTGTAGTTCTGAAATATTGAGTGCCATTCATAAACATATGCCGACATCATTAAATCAAGTGCATCAGCATAATTGACCGATGAAAATCGCTTATTTTTCTGAATTTTAATTCGACACTGAAGGAAATGATCGTTAAATGATCCATCAATTTTATCCAGTGAGATTCCAGAGAATATACCAAAAACTAACTGATCGTTTAGTGATTGAAATGCATACTTTTTTGTGGAGAGAAGTTTTAGGTCAAAAAGGTCGTTGGAACTTATTTCAGATTTTGGCAGATTTGTGTACTTATCCAGGTAATTAATATATTTGCAGTATAGGCACAGAACGAATGCTGACTTTGCAGAATGAATATTTAATAAATATGTTGACTGTTTCAGGAAAGTTGCAATATAAATTATTATCTGATTTTTAATTTGATAATTTGTTTTGTAGTCCTTAGCAGCAATTTGTCTTGCTAAGCTGTGAACTGAATGATTTGTTGGTCCCATAACAAAAATATTCAAGATTGGGTGACTTGAGGGAAAAGATTTCCTAAATTCCCATTCAGTTTGTTTATAATCGAAAATGTCCGGAAAACTTTTTCTGTTAAGGTCAATGTACCTATAGTGTTTAATAGGAGGAAATAAAGAAAAATGAGCTTCACAATTCCACAATTTAGAAAATATTGACAAAACCATTCGATTATATTCCAGGCAAAATGATTGATCTCGTTTATAATTTGGATTTACTCGAATGAATTTCGGTGAAAGAACACATGATAAGTTTTGAAGTAAACAAGTAAAGTTATGTAGTTCAGGAACCGTCCAAGTTTTCCTATAGTATGGTGAAAAGCCTTCAGCATTGGTCGTAATTTTTCCTACAATGTAGCGTCTTTGCATTATTGGCCATTTGGGAGGAACTATGTCAATATTTTGGAAATTGTCCAAAAGAATTAAACAATTTTGTGCTCCAATTGGAGAAATATAATCGTTTACAGAGAGAACCGCTGGCTTGGTAAATTCAGGTAAGATTCCGTCTTTTGGACCAGGTGGAGAAAAGAAGCTCCTAGGGTCCAATTTTTTATTATAGGCGTGGATTCTAACCACCTGTTTTGGTTGCCCGAATATTTCGGTGATGTATACGCAAACGAAAACTAAGGTTCTCCTATTCATGTTATAAGAGCTCTTCAGCTTGGTTCTGATTTATGAGATATTTAAATTTCTTAGGAAATTAAATTTTATAAGCTTTAAAAGGAACTTATTGTTGATAGCTTCGTAAAAACCAGTACTATCTGCTTATTCATATCCAGGTGAATTGACCAAAAAAGTAAAATATGGAACAATATTTCTGGTGATTGACGACCGGATGTTAACCAAATGATTTTATAAATATTTTAGTGAGTGGTTTTGCGTGCGGACAAAAAACAAAATTAGAATCATACAATGCTAACACATAAGACACAGTATTTTACTGAACCGTAAACTAAAATATTTTTAAGTATCGAAACATTAAACAAAAGAACAAGAATAGGAGATACCATACGGTATGCCGCCCTGAGCTATATTTTATATCCAAATTTCCTTACGCCTGTTCCTTCAGTAATGCTATGCTGGATACTTCAGTTAAACAAAAGACGTTGTGCTTTTCAATAACGCAGCCAGTTGACATGAGTATTTTAAAGCGCTTTTTACAAATGCTTGACTGGCCTAAATTTGATGAAAGTAAGTGTACATACATTTACATACTTTTTGATGCAGAAAATTGAATATTTTATTGATGGGATCATTGCTTTCAAATAAAGTGCCTTAAAACTGTTATTTTTAAAGCAATTAAAACATAATGTTTAGTCAAAGTCAAACGTCGTGTTTATCGGCTTGTTGCGAAAACACAATAATTATATTTTTCCTTTACCTTATTTTATTCCACAAATCTATTAAAACAAACCAATTTTGTTCAAACGTTAATCCTTCTTTAAATTAAATTCTTCATATACTTTTTATAAGGGTAACTACCTTCATATGAGCACCGTGGGTACAACTCGCAAATTCTTTATATCCAGAGCAGGTATCATCCATTAAAAACTTTGATGCTGTAAATTTCAAAGTATTTAAATATTTTTTTCTAGTTTTTCGTAATATTTAAAATTTACAAGTAATACCAGAAACTTACAACTACTAGTAACACACTCTTTTATACTTTTCATTGCATCGTTACGATACTTTTCTGGGTATACTTTGTCAATATGCTCTTTACATCCAGTTTCGTTGAATTTTCCGGATTCATCAAGCTGTGTGTTATGTAAAACTTTGTAAATATTTTAATTCAGTTACGCTAAATATCTAGCGTATCCGATTTTTAATTATTCCAAATTTCAAACCACTTACAATGCCTTGTGTTTTCCATTGACATACTGCAACACACTTCAAATCAAAAAAATATATAACAAATTATTGACCATTTTATCCAATGCTAGTTCAAAAAGTATATTTTGGCTTACCATGTTTGCGTCAAACGGTCCACCTTTCTTTACACTTGCACCGTCTTCAACGGGACTACGTCGCCGACGTGTAGCCTGTGTAGTGGTGGCTTGTGGAAGTTTACATGTGTCTTGGCCCTTTACTAACTCCTTCACGTCCACTTCCCCGTCCCCACATTTTTTCATTTTTTCAGTCCATGGATCTTTATCTCCATCAGGGGCTGTGTATGACTGTTTCCGATACCAAAACAATGTTTTAAAAGAACATTTTTCTGTACTTGAACAAATGACAAATTTTTTGTTTGAAACTTTTTCTAAAAATTTACCAAAGGAATTGTGCATAGCAGAACACAAAATAATAGTAAAATTGTCGTATGCATATTGTCAAATTTTTTAGTTCTCACTGATTTGTTGGAAAAAATCATTGAAATTAATGCAAAGTTAGTACTTGAGATCATGTAAAATTGAATAAAAATGTCACGTCATGCCTTTATTATGAATGAGGACATATAACGTAAACAGGTATTGTTGATATTGAATGACTGGAACATGCTAACTTAAGTTTGCGTGATCAAATAAATGCTTTTAAATTGCACAAGTTTTAGGTGATCGGGTTACATGTAACCAAGATCTAGCATAGCAATATTACAAAAAGTTCCATCGTTCGAGTATTTCAGTTTGACGATAGTAAATCCAACAATTGAGGTTTCACGCTAACATAACATTGTCTAAGGTCAAAGTGGAGCATCGTACGAAAACATTTTCATGGAATATAAATATTCCCAAAGTCATTTGTGATTATTGAGCTGACTTATACTGATATGCATATATATAATGACTCGGATGATAATTTCAACGAACTGCAAAATGAAATCATGATCACATTTAAGTTTCATGATTTGAATTTTGTTTTCAATGATTAATGATTCCAGAATACAAATTATAATTTGAGTGTTATAGGAAATTGAACAAATGACTTTGAATCTTAACTTCGGTAGATGTTGTAATGCAATTAATAATATTGAGCCATTACATAATAACATTTAATTCATTGTGAATACGAATTGCATACATTCATTATATGTTTAGATATTTCTTGAGTTTTTAATCAAGATTTTCTGTAACAAATGACATATCCGAAATCTGGCGAAGTAAATATAAATAAAAAGGGTAAAATCAGTTTGTTACGATATAAGTTTATCATTAAAACTAGCTTCCAAATATTACATAACAAACAAAGTTATTGTTTACTTACTTATTTAAGTAAAACTAATACGATATGAAGGACCGTCTTTATAAAGTAAATTAAAAGTGTTACCTAAAACTGGCGTGTGATTGAAATGGGACCGAAACCAATTTACGAATGAAATACATTGCCATATGAAAACGCGACCGCGTGTACGTAATTCAGTTATTAAAGTTTAGTAAAAAGTTATTTTATATAATTGGTAGGCATCTATATATTTCTTTCTTTTGAAGACAAATAATTTTTTTATGTACGTAATGTTTGAAGCATAAGTTACATTCAAGCTTTCTATTTAAATTATGCGATTCTGTATAGTGTTTTATACGAAGTGGAAGGGAATTAGACGTATACAAGTATTCTGAATTCGATTGTCACTTAATAATAATCGAAGAATCGATCATACTGGCAACTAATACATCACCAGCAGATTAGACACTCAGTACTGTTGTTACTCCATGTAAAAATGTGAAAACACCATATGCATAACTGAAGAAGATAAATTAAGAAAATCCTACAATATACATTCATGAGATTTTTAAAGCAAATTTAGATCTACTGTCACATTTTTGGTATATTGTTCCGAAAAAAGTACAACTTGTGAAGCTGGATAAATATAGATAAAAACAGTGTGATTGTATGTAATTTTTATGACTCTTTTTCAGATTTGCGACATTTTTCAGCCATTAGCTTTGCTTATACTCACTAAAGTGATAAATAATGGTTTGTGTAAAAACGTTTCATTGGTTGAATATTATAAGTTTGGTGTCATTGCAGTCAAAATATTTTATTCGTATAAACAATTGAAGCGTAATTTGGTACTGGTTGTTGGCACACAAATAAATTATTCTTCGGCAGCTGCTTCTTCATCTTCACCTTGTTTCTTTCCTTTGCCTTTTGGCCATTCGATTCCACAAGTCTACCACAAACGAAGAGTATTTTTCCATTAGTTAACCAAACAAATCTGCGCTGTCTAAAGTACATGCAAATTTATATCAAGCTAAATACCTTCATGTGAGCACCAAAACTACAACGCCCAAACTGTTTGTATCCTGAGCAGTTATCATCCATTGAAAACGTTGATGCTATTCGGTCCAAATGAACAGATAAATTTTGAATGAACAATATACAATTCAATACAATATTTGATTGTATTTTTGTAAACGTTTAAAATCTACAAAATATGCTGGACACTTACAACTATTAGTAACGCACTCTTTGATATTTGCAAGTGCATCAGCACGATATTTTTCAGGATAAACCTTGTCCATGTGTTCCTTAGCGCTAGCTTCATCAAACTTTCCAGATGCATCAAGCTGTTGGAAAACAACATTTATGTTTTCAACCAAAATATTAGAAAAATCTTAAGATTAAGTGAATTCAAATTTGAATTAAACTTACAATGCCTTGTTTTTTCCACTTGCATACAGCCGTACACTAAAAATAGTAATATAATTAATACATGTTGCTTGATTATATAAATGTTTCAAAGTCATTTTGCTTAAACTCACCATATTTTTATCCCACATTCCCTTTTTCCACATTTCTTTCTTTTTCTTCTCGCCATCTTCATCGGAACTACGACGGCGACGTGTAGCCTCTGTAGTGCTTGCTTCCTCTGGCTTGCATTCTTCCATGCCTTTCAATGCCTCCGTTACGTTAATCTCACCATCACCGCATTTCTTCATTTTCTCCATCCATTGCTTCTTTTTATCACCTTCACCCCCACCACTAGGAGCTGCGTACGTCTGTTTTCAATTACAAAATCCTTATTAATTATTATTGTATGGTAAACTTAACACAAATACGAATTTAGTATTTTCAATGTGTTTCCTAAAACTCACCATGACAATGATACAAAAAAGAGCACCTAACGTACAAATAGTTTTGGAGTTCATTTTGAAGTATGTATAAACTATGTAGTTATTTGAGACTATAAAAGACTAGATGTGGATGTGAAGGAAGGTTTTTTAAATGTGATTTTTTACTGGAAATCGTATTGGTTTTTATACGAAAATTATTTTTGTCATAATTCGCATTTAATGAACGTTTGACGTATTTACAGCATGTGGATAATTTAAAAATGAACTTAATTGCGTCATGTCATCGAAATATGAAAGTTGAGTACCTATTAAGGAAATAGGTATTCTTGAGTTTTAATGAATGAAACATGCCTACTTCAGCACGTGTGTAGATGGTTTGCGTGATTGATTTTTAGTTGCGTACGTTTTGAGTTGCACTAGCTACATGCAAGAAAAAACTAGGCTGGGAACGGCAAATAAAACATTTTTATTCATACTTTGTTGAACGTACTTCAAACTTTGCCGAAATTATTCATTATAAATTACAACCAGTTCTTAATCCAATACGGATAATGAAGTCAAGAGCGATTGCAACAATAAGCTGACTCATTTCATTAACATACAATATAGTATGAATCAAATGATAATTTGGATGAAAAAAAACAAAGTTCTTAGGATATGACGTTAGTTTTTAATTAATTTGAATTTAATTTCCTTTTTGGAGATATACCGTGTATTTTGTAATTATTTTAATGTACTGGTTCATTAGGTTTTTTAAAACTACATATTGAAAGGTAAAAAATAGATTCTACGTATAACTTATTACGTAAGTCGTATATTTAAATAGTATAATGCTTTCTATTAAAAATTTCTGTTATAACATTTCAATTACATCATGCATATGAGTAAGAAGTAAATGGAAAACTTTCCAGAGGCATCCAACTATAAAAGGAATCTATTAAAACGCATCTATCCATTCAGGCTTCTTTTTAATAATTGCTTTCGCAAGATTACGCACTTATAATTCCATACTCTTTCCAGGAATAAAAACCTGGGCAACAAAACAGCACAACAGAATTGTAAGGACCTATGGTATTGTGTATTGTACATGAAATTTAATTGTAAAAGGGTGTACGAAAGACCATATCAAAGTCACAATTCTCCCATTTTGTCGTCGTTACTTATGGAATTTATAACTTTTTTTGCACTAGATTCATCTGGCTTTCATCACCAAATTTTCTTGCTCCATTCATGCTGTTTCTATTTATACCTGACCTAAGGACTATTCGCCTGTTTTCATTCAAGTATTTTGTTTTATTCGACGTATGAGTTTAAATAGTAATGATTTAAAATTATAACAGAAGTTATAAAATATGCTATAATAAAAACACCGAGAACACAAACAAATTGAAGCAAATTAGATCTGCATTTTTAATAATATAGTTGATACACGAGTTGACCAAGAGACGTAAACGAAGTACATGAAGGGGATGATTATCAATATATTGATGAAGATTGTGGGAGATTTTATACAAAACTTAATTATAAAATTGGTCGACTACAAAAATAAATGCAAAGCAAACAAATTAAAAATAACGAATATCGTGTCAAGTCATCGTTTTGTTTTGTAATTATTGTGCTATTGGGCAGAACAGATGAAGGTTGCCTTTTAAAGATTTAAAAATACAAAAATAAAATCTGCTTACTCGTAAGCATAGTTTGCGTGATACATTGTTAGTGCGCATACCATTAGGTGAAATTGTCATGTGCATTTGTGAAGAAAAGAGGTCAGTACTATTGCAACAAATTCATAATTTTCACACACGTTGTGTGATGACGACAATACTACATTTGCCTGCGTTTTTATACATTGGAAAATGATTTGCGGAAACTTCGATACTTGTCCGCTTCTAGTTATACATGGACGCTTATAAAAGCCAACCTGTAATCAAAAACTTATAAATTAATTAAGTTTTTAAAGTTTTGGTTGCGCGATGAGCTCGAGATGACCAGCAATTATCTGATTACACGATCTCTGATAGGGGTTTTCTTGCTTAACGAATGTTCACATTTTTTAGAAACTAGTCCATATTCTTATTCAGTGATTTTGGTTTCGGTAGCCATAAAATTGAGTGTTTTCGCCCTAAACGTTTGGGCGCATGTATTTTCCCTTTCTGCTAGTGTAACTTTTATTTGTGTGGTAAATTCATTGTGTATTTCATGTATCATACAAACGATTGAGGTGTTTCCGATAACTGCAACATCTCCGAACCAAAGGTTTCTTAGCAAATGTGTGCTGTACCGGAAAATTCAACTTTTGGTCAAAGCTTTTAACGAAATTTAGCAATTCATGATACTTATAGGGCTTTTCGTTTGCATATTAGCAATAGCTATTAGCACATTTACAATTATACAGTTGCCTTGAACAACTGAAAATGGAGTGATTTTGTTGTGTATGATTACTATGCTTGTGGATACTTTTCTTGTTATTATAGTGAATGCAGGTGTATGTGCCATTGTTGCGGTGAACTCATCCATGATTCGTCAAAAAACGTTTAGGCTTTTGACTAAAAACGTGATGAGCAAATATAAAATTGCACAAAATAAGATTTTTGTAATTCACAAATCTCATTGCATGTCAACTTAGGGACAATGTGTTGGGTGTATCAACTGACGTCACTGAAATCAATCGACTTTGCAAATGATTTGAGGATTCAGTTTTTATTACTTTTTAACAATTGAGAAATTTTATTTTAAACAAGAGTATTGTTACCACATGTTTTCTTCACTGATAATACGTTTGTTAAGATTAAGTGGCTGATTCACTGATACACTGGCGATAAGTGCATATGTATAAGCTGTGAAATAATCAATAGTAAACCTTATTGATTTAGTTAAGGGTATGCACAAGTGCCCACATGAATTTCTAACTTTTGAGCAGAGCAAAACGCAGCGAGCTCACAAATAATTC
>JAQFXM010003710.1:0-19269 GCA_034693345.1 Entomobrya multifasciata
CCTCAATTACGACAAGTAACAAATACAGGAAACTCTATAGGCGACAAACTAACTCCAGTTTCTGGTTCCGTTGTTGGTGGTTTTGTTCCAGGAACCACAGAAAAGTCAAAATTTTGCAACAAAGTTGCCAGAAAAATTGGTATAACCGAATTAGCTAGAGTAATCCCGATACAAATTCGCTTTCCTGAATTCAAAAAGAATATTTTATCTATAAATCTCACGATATCAAAAATATAAACTTAGAACTACAAATATAATTAAGTTTTTATTATCCTACCAAATCCAAAATGAATAACACGTTTATCGGGAACAAACTCTCCTTTGTCATTAATAAAACGATCGGGTCTGAACACTTTTGGATCTCCCCATATTTTCTCTTCCATATGAACCGAGTAATGATTTGAAAGAATTATACTTCCTTTTGGAATAGTGTAGCCTCTTATATTCCAGTCTTTTGGTACGATACGAGGTACTGGATTTGGGACAATATTTCCAAGTCGATGTGTTTCCAAAATAAAGGCTTGGAAATACGGCATTCTAAATCAACAAAATAAGTTTATGTTTATGTTATATGTTTCGTATAAACTCAAAAATATAACTGGCTATATTGCAAACTCACTTTTCAATATCCTCTACAGTTGGAGTCAAATGTTTTGGAACAATAGCATCGATTTCTTTTTGACATTTTTTCTGGATATCAGGGTTCAGTGTAAGATATAATAGCCCGTAATTCAATGTTCCGTTTGTTGTAGCCGTACCGGTTTGCAGTAAATCTGCCAACATCGCTTGTAATTGTTCATCTAGCAAAAGAGTAAAAATATTTTACTTCTAAATGTAAAATCAAAATAATACTTTTAAAATGTATGAAAATTAGTGAACACGTAAATTTCACCTGTGTATATCGTCTGCTCATTATTTCGATCTTGCTCAATCTTTTGCAGAAAAACATCAATGTAGTTTTGTGGACCGGTTTTATAATGACCATCAAGTTTCCTTTCATTGACTAGCGACTTTAAGTAAATATGAGTAATTTATTACATCCTGAAGCTATTAAATTAAATACTTTTAAAAAAATGTACACACTTTTACCTCTGTGAACTTATGACACTCGTCGTACACACTCAGTCGTAAATCTTCGTTGAATATAGAAGGAAATATTTTTTCCATCCATTTAAACGCCATATGAAATGGATCAGCGAATGTGCCAGATTTTGTTACCGCAATATTTCTTTCCATTAATTTCAACAGTTTGGGGTCATCATGTTCATATCTTTGCCCGGCAACCATACACCATAAAACGTTTAACAAAGAAAGAGTAAATGTAGTACGAATTCGAACAATGCTATTATTTGATTTTATAGCTTCCTTGAACTCTTTCACTAAATCATTAGTTTCAGCTTCTATTGCACTTTGCATTGTGTGACGTTTCCCAAATCCAAAGTCACGTAGAGTTCGTTGTGTAAATTTTCGTAGTTCTACCCACATTGCTGGATTACTTTGTAAAACAACACCTGTAATTTATTTAAATAAGAAACATTAAAGTAGATTTTAGGTAATATATTTTTTAATTCTTACCCAGCTCCTTGTTAAATGTTCTTGGGTAAGTTAACTTTGGATGAGAAAATTTCATGCTGTATTCCTCCATATTTGCCACTTCTTGGAATAGCCGAAATGATGATATAACGACTAGACATGTTTTTTTAATTGAAAATTTCTTAAAGTTTTATAACTTAATTTTAAAGAATCACGTATAAATATAGTTTCATACCAACATAAAATCCTCCAATTTCTATACTGAATAAATCTCCATACCGTTTCCCCAATGAGTCCAGAAACTCCCATGGTTTCTTTTTAATAATTAATAACGGATTATAATAAAACGATGATGGAACAATACCGATTCCAAATGGAAACGTAAACGGGCCTGGTGGCAACTTTCTAGTTTTAAACTGAATTGAGTAAAAATAATAACTGAAAAGAGGCACCAAAGTTATCAAAAGGAACGTTATTGTGTCCATTTTTAAAACGGATCCTAGAGAAACGTTCCAAACTTATAAAAATTGCAACAATACCACAGATAATTTTGTATAATGTTACTGACAGCAAGATTTGAAAGTAATGAAGAGAAATTTACCGCATAAACATCTTCTACATTAGATATTACATTTGTCTTCATTTTTTGTAACAGTGATTTATTTGTCATTTTGTGAGAAAATAGGTTTCAGACGAAACAAAGAAGTACTTGTTTTAAAGCATTGTTGTGAAAATCAAACAATAAAACCTGAATATGTATGCATATATATACACGTACAAGCAATAAGAATACGTCCAAACTGATGGGCCACTAAATCAAAAGTAAAATTACATAATATTATTCTGTCAGCGATGTTAGCAAGCAAAATGTAAAGCCATGCAGTATTGTCTTTTATAACCACAAGTCGTCCACTAAATTGTTTTTAAACGTAGTGGGAACTTTAAGAAACGAGTGGCTTTGCATAGACTTCGAATGGTTCCAATTATGAGCTCAAAAATTATTGCAGTTCAATAAATTTATACAAATTACTGACGTGTACACCTATTTAATAATTTCCTTGATCTGACGGGCATATGTTCCCAGCAGCAGCGCGAGTTGCTGGCTTAAATGCAACTTTTTTAGTAGATTTGAGGGTGCTGATTACGATTGTAATAATTAAAATACCGAATACGCTTGTCTAGTAGACGTGTGACAAAATAAAACCACGCGTCAAGCCATTTACGCACGCTAAATTAATTAATATAAAAATTAACAAAATGTATGATTGAATTTTGTGGCCCGTAAGTTTTCGTTTGGAGAATTTTCAAAATTTGAACTTCACCGCTCATATTCAAACGATGTTTTAGGGTTGAAAGATTTAAAAATATGGACGGATCTGATTTGTTTTATGAAAGCAATTTAATTTTGCTACGCAAAATAACATGCCATATGAGACAATCATGAAAAAGAAGCAAAGCACGCATGAAAAAAGAAAAGCTCAGCAGCAGCACTCTGCAGACTGGAAAGGTACGTGCGCGCTGTAATGTAGCGTGGGTAAATGGCCTGACTCGTGGTTATATTTCGTCACTCGTCCACTGGACATGCGCATTCGGGATTTTGATTAGTACAATAGTAATCAGCACCCTCAAATCTACTAGAAAAAGTTGCATTTAAGCCAGCAACTCGCGTTGCTGCTGGAAGCATATGCTTGCGAGTGTGCTAAGGATTATGGAAAGCTTTTTTGATTGAAATATCAGAATTATTTCTGCTGACGCAGACCTAAAGCCACCGTATGGACTGAGTTGGCGAGATAAGGGCAAATTAACAGCGTTTAAACGATAAAATTTTACCTCTTAAATTTCATCTGAACCTCTTATGCGACTCAAAATGCAAATAACAAAACATTATCTTGTTTTCGTAACTCAACAAAACAGTTAAGGCAGGAATGGATTTTTTTACAAATTTAATACAACAGCAAAGTTCTATATTGAGTACATGGTAATTTTACTTTTTCATGGATTATGTTTTAATAAAAGGCGTAATTGCTATTAAAACACCTAACCCCAGATTAAATTTTCTGAAATCATACAAGTCAGCTTGACATAGTACCATGACGAAAAGAAACTTAATATTATTTCAAGCTAAATATGTGAAAAACTAAGTCGATGGATTTTTAATAGCTTGATTCAATGCTTTAGAAATTTTCGATAATTATTTTTCGTAAAAAGGGCACAGAAATGTCAGATAAGCAGCGTTGAAAATAGTAAGCAGCAGAGTAAAAGTTTAAAGCAGCAGACTAATTGAAAATCATTTTTCCTTTTTAATGTTTGGTTTTGCATTTAATTAGATAATTCACTGTGTAAATTACAAAAGCACGGAGATTAAGATTAGTGCATGTGTTGAACTGGGCAAAGCAGCAGTTTAAACGAAAAGGCGAAAATTACAGTTTAGAGTATATTGATATAAGAATATCGGTAGGCCGTCACATTTTCAAATTAAAAATTGGCAACTAAAAAATTGTCAACTATTTGACATTGTTGACCTTTACGTTCTAAAAAAAACCACACTGTCAAATGTAAGGTCGACATTGTCAACTTTAAAAAATGTAGCCACTTATGCACTAATTTTCATATCTAAAAGGTTGCATTGCATTATTATGGATGTATTTAAATTTTACCTTTCAGATTTCTGGAATTTTGGAAGTTTTACTTTCCGAGAGTTTGCTGGTATTTGAGAATCGTTCAGACTAGACAAGTGCAATATTGCTATTTGTTTTGTTGTTTGTTTTCGCGACACTTTAATTTTTTAATTACTAAATCTTAATGAAGACAAGAGGAAGATTGAAGCGGCTAAAGCACATACGACGAGCGAAGCGAAAGAACCATAGAGTAAGAATGAAAAGACACTACATATGTGTAGAAAGGTAGAAAACAGTGACCATAGGAAAAAATACACAAGTTCGTTGTTAGAAGGAGCGGCTATTTCGTTTACCACTATGATTCCATTTTTGAATATGACTCTTCAGAATACAAGGAAAGAGATTTTTCATTTCGATTTTTTAAAAGCATCTACTTTTGTATTTTAAGCGTTCATGCAAGTTAGAGACGTCAAAATTACCACATAGAAACAGTCGTTCCCTTGTGACAATGGAACAAATTGGTCAAATTTTCAGCAAATCTAAGCTCTTCTCTTTATTCCTCCATCTAAGGCAACAGCCAACCAGCCGAAAGCAGCACAGAATTTTTAAATTTAAACATAACTTTACATTTCAAATTAAATGAGATTAAGTCAAAGTTCAGACTTATATTTGAGTTGGATGGCGTGTTGTTATAATTTAATAAATGAAAAATCCCTTCCCCAATATTTGCAAAATCCTCTTTGGGGTATGTCTGTAAATTTGTGTGATAACGGGCAGTGAACTTCTTTTTAAAATCTGTATACATCTTTCGGTTTTTTAATTTTTAAAAGTTGACATTGTTGACCTAAAATTTGACAATCTCGACCTACGTTATTTGACAATCTCGACCTACGTTATTTGACAATGTCGACCTGAAAGTTGACAATGTGGTAGTAGGCGATATGACGTAGAATCAGAATATCATATATATTTACTACAAGCCTACCTTAAACCGTAGCACTTTGTTTTTGCAATTAAATATTCAAGTAGATTGCACATAGCATTTGGTGCAAAGTTTGTATTCATATTCATGATGTTTTATTGATTTATGTTTTATAACAAATTTAACTCGCGTGTTCATTAATTGACAAGCAAGAATAATCAAAAACTCGGATTATTTTACTATCTTTCCTTAATCTCTTCATGAACAAAACAATTGTTGAAAATATTCCACGTGCTGATTGAGAATGAGAAAAATATGTTTACCATATTCTTGACAAACAGGATAGCTGCCTCATGAAATTGTATGTACTTTGTAGTGTCAAATTCAGTTGGAAAGCATTTATCATATTACTGACGCGTTACTAGAAGTAGTCTATTGTACATTTGGTTCGAAAATGGCGACATTCAACACATCTTTGCTTTTGACACCATCTCTTACCTTAAACTCTGAACTAACTGCTTTTACAAACTGTATAGTTCACATGATGCTTACTTCTATAGCAATCAACCACACCTCAGGAAGTGCACCCAGAATTGAACTTTATGAGCTAGAACCAATTTCGTTTCCAATTATTTTATCAATGTATAAGTATTATTTAGTACAGAGAGGTGACATTAGTTGTAATAACGATCAGACCTCTTTGTATGGTTCACCATCTGGGGACTTTTTATTTCGGGTTTATCCTCTGCATCGACTAACTTGTGTCATTCAAGTATATATTGATCCAAAACCATGCAAATTTTGGAATATAGCTGGTACACACAACAAACCAACAAGTAGAAAGATTAACCGAAAACTAGTAGTGGGCAAAAGGTCAACATTCCCAAATATTGTACCATTCACATATTTAGATCCTGTTTTTGACTACAGAATATCTGTAAACACGCGCCATTTCTGGGAATCTACAAACGTTCTACAAAAGGTAGCTGCTATAAAGAACAACTGGATTTTTATACACGTCACTCAAGAAAGTCCAGCTCTGTATATTTCGTTCTCAGAAGGATCAAACTGGCAGGATATTTTGTTCGCGTTTGATTACAAGTTGATTGAAAACTTTCGATCCATTGAATTAGTCACCTTTCCAACAAAACTAGTCCTAGCTATTAATTTATCAAAAGAGAAGAACCACTTTGAAGTTAAAATGGCATTTAACATTGTACTTTCACCGACAAAATCTATTCAACCGTTTATTCGAGAAGTCCGAAATCAATGCATGATCGAGCAAGATCTTTCCTATGCGGTTGTTTACCAGATTAATTGCATAAACACCTTAACAGAGCAAATGTTACGATTCGCTTGGCACATATGTGACATTCAAAACCGAATAAACATAATACAAAACTGCGTAAAATATGATGAACCAGTGGATAATATTGTCGTTCTACTCGACTCCATATTTTCAACTGAAGACGAACATTCAGTTTATAAAGGAAATGGTTTGACTGAAAATGCAGAGGAAACACTATTGCTAAAATTTCTATTAACAAACTCTACAATTTTGATGAAAACGCAATTAGCAGAGTTTTTGGATTATTTGCCTGTTATTAAAATTTCGACTATGTCAAGTTGGTCACATTCTGTATTTTGGGAAACAGAAGAGGGCATTTACTTTTTGTCATGTACCAAGCAAAAGAAGGAAGATTGGCTATCCCTTAGAGGATACGTTTCAGCTTTTCATTGGCATGTTTGGCTTGGAATATTTTTATCAGGAATTTTAACAGGATATATTTTGCATCAAATATTTCTTGATCGGAATATATGGAGTGGTTGCGTATTCTTCTATGCTGTATTACTTTGTCAGGGTACATCTATTGTTAAAAGGTGTAAATTTATTGGTGGTGCATGGCTATTAGTTGGTGTAGTATTTAGCTACGGTTATCAAGGTGACAATATCAAAAAGCTAACCAAACCATTAAGATCAAACCCATTTGAAACATTTGAAGAATTGCATGACGAAAAATTTGCATTATTTTCGCCGATGATCAGTATGTCGTATTCTGTGTCAGCATCGCTTATGTATGCAGGTATTACTGACCGTGATGTATATAAGATGAAAAAGAGAATGATGGACAAATTTGATAAACTAAATTCTACTCGAGAAAAAGACTTAATCCGATATTTGAATGGGTTGACGCAAATTGAGAATTATTGGCTGAAAAATATATTTACACTTGGGAAAAAAACTAGGTCTGCTATAAATTATACAAAACGAGCCATAAAGTTTCTCAGACATTTGAGAATGCCAGACACAAGGCATGAGTTTATTAGCATGGCGCAAAACTTTACTGGGCACTTTTCGAATTTAACAAATTTTGAATGCACTAAAATTGCTTACATAGATAGTAGGGAGGAAATTCTAAAAATATTTGCAAATCTTAGGCGACAAAAAGGTTTAAATGCAAAATATTTACATGTAGGCAAATCTGGCTATGAGAAGCTTTACAAAGTTTTATTACCGAAACATTTACCTCTTAATGCTCATAAATTTAGAAGACGACTGGAAGCGTTTTTTCATTCTGGGCTGATTTCAGTTTGGAAAAATTGGAGATTTCGAAAAATGCTTTGGAATGAAAACGTAGAGTATGAAAAACAACAACAGGAAGAGTTAAAACCAAAAACGGTTTCTAGTAAGGACAATATTGTCGTAGTGTTTTACTTATTGCTAGTGTTACTTGGAGGAAACTTTATGATATTTATTGTAGAAACCAGAAAAATAGTGTTTGACCAATTCAGATGTATCTACCGAGCTACGCTTACCAAGTTCTTTAAAATTACCATGTACAATATTATTTTGCAATTTAGAAAACTGAGCAATGTGCGAAATCTCTTCAATGACAAGTAAAACTCGGATTTGTGGATAAATGTTATAATTTTATTGCACCCCATGTAAACTCATCCCATTATAATAGAAAGTATTCTACAAACAAGAAAAAAGAACAAAACGTAATGCAATGATAAACTATGTGAATGTTTAGGCAATTTTGTTTCCCAGTTTGCTTATGTTTGGAAAATCGCTAGCTAAATTCTATAACACCGAGTTTTGCAAACGAAAATATGTGAAACTTCAGATTCGAATGCTTAAAACATTGTGCTTTTGAAGTTTGACAGGATGTATCAACATAAATGGTGAACTAATTGTGTCATATTTTGTGTCCCACTGACCCCTTTTAGTAATTCATTACATCGTTGTGGGAAAAAAATTTCCATCCTAAGTCTTTTAAGCTAGTTCGTACAATTCATACAAGATATATTTTCAAAAGGGTAGTTGCATGAGCTGACTAATTTTGAGATAGCATAAGAAGAAGATAGTTAGACACTACATTAAACTAAGACAACTGATAAACTATAAAACATACATTTTCTAAGCCCGCATGATAAGAAAAACGTCTTAAAGGCAGAATCAATGCAACTTAAACTTCTTCATTTGTTTTCAAACTCTTTGAGAACAGCAGTTTTTCACCCGTCATTAGCAATGTAAGCCTCGTAAACTTACTGGAACACCTTTATCAACTAATGGTCATATTATAATAAACTGTATCAAAATAATTGGAAATCGAATTTAATATAGGGCTCGATCATAACAAAACCTAAAAAAATACTTAATCCTAAATCAATTTATTCCACCACTTTGTGTGGGTTTATAACATTAGGAAAACACAACTGAAAAAACATCCGCAACAGTGATTAAGAAACGCATGTATACTGGTTTTGTAAAACCAAGTCTGTACACGTGTTTTGAAGAGAAAGTTGTCAAGTAAAATTAAGGTTTGAAATCAATTTAATCTACTTCTACGAAATAAATAAATGCTGCTGAAATAGGATGATTATTTAGATTTTTTGTTTTAATCAGTCCGGATAACTCATTAATTTGAATTTACTCAAAATATGCACCGTCGAAAAAACTAAAAACAAGTTTGTAGTATGCATACTTATACATTATGTGTTTTGATAAAGTAAATTTTGATCGAAGTATCTGATCATGGTCATAAGTGTTTAACCTAAAAGTAGGGTTAAGAGCCAAGCAAACATTGAATAAACCGATGACAATTTATTTATAGTGTATTTAACCGATGACCACATTAGTTATAGTATAAAATTACAGGGCTCAAGTAAAAAGAATTGACGTACTTTGTCTTTTTACATTGAGGGTCAGAACTTAATTAACATTTAAGACAGACAAGGCAATGAACTAAAAATTGGATTAGTTATATTAGGTTACATGAGGACAAGGTTTCTTAAATTGTAGCATCATTTCATATATCACAGGTATAAAATAATAGTAAGTAAAAGTCTAGTCATATTACAATTACCATAATCATAGATCACCATAATACAATGCACAAGTTTCACAAACTGCACACTGTACTGCAACATCACATCGTTCATTCACAAGCGCCTTTTCTTCTTTGCTTGCTTCTTCTACTGTGCTTACTTTGCTTCTTCTGCTTAGACTCTACAAACGAAGTGCTTATGTGTAAAGGTAAAGTTAAAATTATAAAAATGTCAAATAGGTAAAAATACAAATTGAGTAAAATACTTGAGCATGAATGAAGTTTTTTCATGCTCATACCAACAATGTGTGATCTTAAACAATAGATGTTTTGAGTGATGTCGGAAAGTAAATCAGGGTACTTGCAAAGAATCCCACAGATTTGAATAAGAAGAAATGATAGTAATTGCAACCTTTCCCGTGTAACTTGTTATAGTAATTCGCTATATACCGTGTTTCGTTTGATTTGTTTTGCTTCGATTTATTTCGTTTATTATTTATGTATGTTATTATAAATTTATTTTATTACAAATTAAATGGTACATCCGGAAAAGGTGGTACTAGCAACAAGCCATTAAGCCATCTTACAAGTATAATGACACTATTTTTAGCTAATTCACATTACTGCCTGTGATTTAATACTTGCAACAGTTTTGAAAATTCCTTTATTCAATTACACTAATTCCATAGTACTTATTAAGTTATCAAAACAAAAGTTATCAAATAGTTTAGTATTATATCAAAAACAGAAAACAACATTCCTTTATCTACGAAACCAAAAGGGCCATTGTTCATACGAAATGGCAACAATTGATCTACCTGTAAACGTTCTTTCTTTGACTTTGTGATTATTTTACACTTTTGTAGAAACTTAACACTTTCCGACTCTATACTTCCGGCTATAGTTAGAAGAAAGTATGTTACAACTACTACTGCACAAAAGAATACAACACAGGTCGCCAAAACAATCCAGTGAACAGACGACCTTAACTTAATTAATACGTAAAGAGGCTCTATACATAACACAATACCTACTGATATTAAACTTGGAATGTATAGCATGGACTGTTGATTAGTTGCTGTAAGAATTATTTGCAGGTGTTTATAAAATCTAAGTGCTAAATGTAGTCTGTGTCCAGTGTGTTTTGCCATTTTCGAGTATCCAAATTTAATAAAGGTGACCATCGTTACTGAAAAGACTATAACAAATGACACTGCTTGTAAAACGGCTATACTTCCAAAACAGGCTGTTGGACCTAAAATTGCTCCTAAAATTGTAATTTTCAAAGTTGTGGGAATATCGTTATATTTAAAGATTTTTAAAATAAGCGAAATAGCGAGTGAAAAAGGGTTATTTGGAAATAAGATTGGGAAGATAAATCCCCAAAGTGAAATTAGAGTCATGCACGATAAAGCCGCAACTAAGGCCATTTTGGCTATGTCGAAATGTTTTCCAAATATCCTGACTAGTGTAAATGAATCTGTGAAAATATTGGAATTTTAAAATGATTAGCTTGGGATTAATTACAAAAAACTCAACGTTGAAACTACAAACTTACCAGAAAATTTTATACATTTTGACAGCTCTAAAATTCCGTTTAAAATAAACGCCAAATCATTTGCGCTTTTCTCTAGAGTATATACTGCCACTGTACCTTCATACGTGATTATCCCAAGAGCTACATCAGTGACAATATCAAGTGCAGTAAAATTATATATCCTGAATTTTATTAGAATTATTAGGCTAACCACACTCAAAATGAATATAAAATATACTAAATATTTTCCTAAATGCCATGGTATAATTTTAGCAGAAAATGAGGAGCTTTTTTGATATATTCGGAAAGGAATACTGTGTTCATATTTTAACTTGTTGTTTAGCACAAGTGGAATAGGTAAAAGTAGTTGTAGAATTTGATGTATTATTAGAGCTGTGTCAGTAACCAAGGCTTTAGCATTGAATACCGACTCAACTAAATTCACTCCTAATCTGAACAATTTATGGATAAATTTTAGGGTTACAAGTATGTATTTTGATACTATCGTCATTTTTGCAAAATGATCAGCGCTGTTAAAATGAATGTTACAAAATGAAAAATGCATTGTATCAATAAGCAGATTTGGCAGAAAGTAAGAAACGTTGTTTTTATGGCGTAAATTTCTGACAACCCGTTCTCGCTTCTAAAATATAATATTGCGACGTGTCTAAGTTTACATTACATTACTTACTTTAAAATGTGTAAAGGGATAGGCAGAAGCATAGATAAAACTACGGTCAATTTTTTGCTAAAGGTAGTTTTTAACATCAATAACTTGTTTTTGACTATAATTTCGCAATACATTATATTGGGTTACGTATCCGTGGCTGGTAAATTTTTGTTCTTATTGTTTTTTATATACCTTAGAACGAAATTTGATATTTATTTCCTTTGGAACTATTCAGCTATATCCAGGTTTTTGGATGGTATAAAATATTGCTTACTTAGTAAAAAAAGTTTGAAATTTTAAGATGGAGACGAGGAGACTCATGAAATGTTTCAAAATAATACAATTTTACAAAATTTTGCTTCGTAAACTTATTATTTATTAATAGAATAAAGTCGAAAAAAATAATATTAAATTTCAAATTTGAAGTTTAAAAACGGATTGATTTTTGTTCTTGACTGAGGATTTTTATCTAAAGGTGTTTGTGAACAAAATGAACTTAAAAACGAATATGGATTTGGTTTTTGAACCACTAATGAATTTTTTCTTCTTTTACCCGAAATATATCTTAGACAAGGTATTTAAAAAAAACATCTGTTGTAGTTGAGTTGTTTGACTAACATTCTCTTTGCATTGACCAAACTGAGAATCTCTGGCTAGATACCAAATATTTCAGTCGTTCGCTTTTTATGTTTCTGCCATAAGTGTACTCTTAACCAAAAAACCAAAATCAGTGAGTTATCAAGTTATCCAAATAAAAATTCAATCAATTGAGTGAAACAAACAGTTCATAGTTCATAATTTAGGATACGTTTGAAGTCATAAAATTTCTAATTTATAAACTTGAAATTAGTTCCAGATAAAGACAGTTTTGCTGCCTTCGTATTCAATGTTACCAGGAATTCTCCACAAAAAGCTTGGAACAATATTCTCAGATAGCAATAAACATTAAAAAGATGTGTAAAGGCAAACAAATCCAAAATCTTATCTTGCTCCATATGTAAAAATGCACGATAAAAGCAGCAATTCCTTTGGTGTCCGGTAAATTCATAGAGTCCAATTCACAGACATATACAAATTCGTAGAGTCGCATACACATACATACCGATTCGCATAAAAGGACATTATTATTTATTATTATACATTATTTACATTAAAAAATATCACTAGTTTCCATTTAAATATTTTGCATAAAAGTTTTTAAACTGTTTGAATTAAAGTGTTTTGAAAACATTTTAAAATATTGCATGATGAGATTCATTTATAAAACTAATTAACATCTTCAATTAAAAATAAGTAATATTAAATAATTTTTAACTAGAAATAAGTTGACTAATTTATATGATCGTACAAAGTCAAAACCAAAAGTTCGAACGCAATTTTGGTTGGTCATAACTTTAAAACTAATGGACCAAACAAGTCTTAGATTGAAGCACTGGATGGGTAAAAGTGTAACTGAAATATGCACGGAAGTTCTTTTTTCTGGCTGCCCATGCTTGCGAGTGAGGTCACTGTGAGAATTTCGGTCGAACTCCCTATTTTTGCAACATTTTTCTGTTTCACAATTTCAATTGAACATCACTTCCATAATAATGAGTAAAATTTCGTAAGCTTGGTTTCAAATTAGTCATATGAAATTGGCATTTCAAATATAGCCACTACTTGGACTGGGACTTGCGATAAGTGCTAACGACAGGGTGTATGATTTTCATTAAAAACTGATTTTGGTAATTCGCTCCTCAAGAAACCCACCAAACACATCTCAAACTCAGGCAGATTATGTTATACAAGTTATGTTACACATTATGCTCATTAAGTACCGTGCTTTGAGTTCACTGTTGTTTCAAACGCCACTTGATTCTAGTGACACCTTATATAGTTCTCGTAAAAATAAGACTAATTCTCATAATTTTTCTGCCTTCAGATTTGATTGGGTTGTTCCTTCACAATGTTTTAAATCCATGATAAACATTTTTGAATTCAGAAGAGCTGCAACACTTTCTCTATTATTTTTGTAAACAATGTCTGTGAAGAATTCATTTTAAATGACGTTCAAACAGATTACAGGCGCACACGCAAAGTATTACCATATTGGTAATACTTTGCGTGTGCTGTCCAAAAAAATAAGAAAAATTCTCTATCTATGTTGACATGTTTTTTGAAAAATATGTGAGCAAAACTTATGTAAATTGGAGCAGTATGTTAACAGGTTTTATGTAGAAAAGACACTGTGAATAGGTTTTATGTGACGCAGCTGTATGCGAGTAGTGCAGTATGCGAATTGAGTGTATGAGTATTAGACGAGTGCGAGTTAGGTTGTATCAACTTTCTGGGTATAAGCCTAGAATCATTCCCTTTTAAATTAAAATTTGTGCGTAAGAAAACCGCAATGAGTAGTTACGGTAATAAGAATATGCTAATGTTTGTATGAGGATCCTGCTGGGATTAGTAAAATAACAATAATTAGTCAAATTTGACCGACTTTTTTAACTTAATACATTCAAACTCACAGATATACGCATGTAGTGGTCCTAATTTCAAATAATAGTTACTCTTCTCACAAAAATAAAGGCTTAAACCAACATCTTGCCCAGAAATGCAACAGCGACTTCCCTTGTCGAAAACGCCTATAAATTGCATTGTCTAATTTTCCACCACCTGTATCCGTATGCAATACACATTCATTTCAAAAACAACAAAGTCTCTATAAATGTGGATAACAGTTTTCAACTTAAATATATTCCATGGCTAACAGCATTAATGATGATTGCAACCTTAATTGGTTTAAACTCCTGTGTAACTGTCCTACTCTTAAAGTCCTTTTGTTGCCAAACGCAAATTGATTTACTTGCAATTGCAATTCTTATAATGCTTGCGTCATATTGGTTTTTCGAATGGGCTTCTTATTTAACATACTGCAAAACAACTGAAACGGGACATGTGTTAAACCAAATGTTTTATGCGGAGAGAACTTGTGAGTTTTTTAAAGATATTTGCTTGTCTTAAAATAACGTTCTAAAAACGTAATGTATGCTGTTTTGGATACATTTTCGACTAGAATGTCAAAATAAACAAATCTCGAGATTGGAAAGGCCATTTACTATGTTATGGAAATTGGTCAATGCCATCTTTAATTTCTCACTTCCCACTTTTTGCGGTTTCTAACCAATTGGACTCATTTTATTGCCTCTCTGAGCTAATTCTGCCATCTTCATATGAACGAAGTCTACGCCTTATTATCTTCTTCTGATTAGAATATTTTTAATTGCTGTTTGTGTTTTTGAATTTGGACGTTTTAAATCTGTTATGTTAATTTTGCATTTACTATACTTTTATAATATTAAGCTGTATCAAGCAACTAATTTGACTCCTATAACATTCCGAAAGAACAACACTACGACTATATGGACAACTATAAATTGCTATGAAAACATGCGATTATTTTGTAAGCCACTACACTTTTTTCGGAACTTTCAATTCGCAAGCTGTATTTGTCACAATGTTTTGGATCGTTTGCAAATGTTGGGAAACATTGTCCGTTTATATATCTGTATTATTCCTTTTATTAGGAGTATTTGGTTTAATTGGTGGGATTATGATTTTGAAAGGATTAGTTGAGGTAAATACAACGAGCAAAACATTTATTGAGGAGAAAATAGCTGCTTATCATTGCTTTAACAGATTTCATCAAAATCGTTACATTTATCACAAATGGCTTTGTCAACGACTGTTAAAAATTAGATTGAACAACCAACGGACTTTTAATCAAGATACTTTTAAGGGACATTTTGATGTGTTGATAACTAACCAGACCAATGATGTTATATTAGTACGTCCATAGAAATGTTTCATCTGTTATAAGATCATAATAGTGACAATTAATATTTAAAAAATATGAATACTAATTCAATTTTTCATTTTTTTAAAATCATTCTATTTTTCAAGACAAAGAAATTGTGTATTCAAGAAAATTTATAAATATTTTAGTGTGTTCTTACAAAAACGAGTTTAAAATAAATTAAGAACAGGAGTTATGTTTAGTCAAATTTAAAAATAAACTCCTAGGAACTTACAACTCAACTAGTACTATAGAGTATTCGCTCCAAAGCTACGAACTGGCTATTTGGAATAAAACTTCTTCGGTACAAATATTTTTAATGTAATAAGAAAAGCGATTAATAACTTAGTTCATAACGAAAAATCAGAAGATAAAACCTTTCAGCTCAAAAAATACAAAAAATCTGATAATGTATGAAGTACAGAAAGTTAACTAATAAGTTTTTTTGCTAAACGCTTTACCAGCCTACGAAATATAGCCTATTTGTAGTTCTTGTAACATTTATAAGCATTTATTTATACTTAAAATATACTTCGTTTACTAATGTAAAGCTGCGTTTATTTTAATTCTGCGCATTTACTGTGAAAATCAATATTCGACCAATCCTTCAGAATAATACTAAACATTTTTTGAAATCAAGCCAAAATTAAAAAACCACCACAATTATTGTATTTTAGAATATCATTTAATGTGTCGCTCTAAAGTTCATGTATATTACAAAGTTAATTACTGATTTTAACTCATGTCATTTTAATCTATGTTAATATCTAGTAGTCTTTTTAAGGAATTTTCACTAAAAGCTCATGTGCAAATAAGCTGTATAATGAAGCTATAATTTTGCAGCAATTAAAAAAATTAAACTTTTAAGTGATTAAAACTAAATTCACTAAATAATTTAGAACTATATCGAAAAATCTAAAAAACGTATTTCGGTCAATTGAATGAAACGGACCGTTGTTAATGTATATTTTAGATGCAGCTTGAAGTCGTAAGAGCTGTATTCTTGATACCTGAATCTTTTTTCCCAGTGAAAGAAATTTTCTGCTTTCGCTTTCAATGTTGCCAGCAATCCTCAACAAAAAGCTTGCAACAATAGCTACTCCGATAACAAATAGCATACAAAATACCAGTACGGGCCAGCGAACCATAAACCTAACCTTGATTAACATATACAAGGGCACGATACAAAGAGTGATTCCTTTTAAAATTAAACTTGGAGCATAAAGATACCATACTTCATTTGTTACAGTTGTAAGAATCTGCAATCTCTTGTATGAAGACACTGCAAATGAAATTTTGGATGGCTGGGTGGACAAAATTTGGCAACAATCTACCTTCAAAACGTTACACACTGTAACTACAAAACATATTACAAATGTTATTCCCTGAAGTACTGCAACGCTTATAAAACAAAATATTGGACCTAAAGAACAACTCAGTAATATTTCAGTAAAATTTGTAAATTGAGCTTTGCTGAAAATACTGGCAAAAGTTGGGAATAAAAAATCGAAATAAAGATTGGTTTCTGAAAGAAATGGTATCATGAACGTCCAAATAGGTATTAAAAGCATGCACACTGAAGCGGCTAGAACAACAATTTTTGATGGGTCAATATGTAAACCCAAAAACGTGGTTCTTCTGAGTAATCCTGTGGAAAAAAGTTGAGTTAAATTTGTTGAATTTCTTGTAAGCATATTGTTTAGACGATCAATTTTAAATTTAAGATAACTTACTTGAATTAACTTTGTTGTAAGATGTTGAATTGATTTCATTCGAAACGAAAACATATTCTTGAGCGAACTTTTCGATTGTATAAACGGCAACTGATCCTTCAAACACGACGATTCCAATTCCTACATCATTAGCAATTTTTATTGCATGTTCTAAGTTTTCATAGGAGTTGAAAAGCCACCATAGACGGATTGCAGTAACAATGCATAAAATATATAGCAACCACTTGCTGTAATACCAAAGCCTTGTTGACCTTGAAAGCACATTGAATTGGGTAGATGACTTGAATTTTGAGTTGGTCTCAAATAATAATTCCTTGTTGAATATAACAGGAATATATAGAAGCAGTTGTAGTATCTGCTGCAGGATAATTGCCAGCTCATTAACTGAAATGGAGCTGTTAAATACTGAATACAAGAAAGTGGCTCCCAATAGTCGTAATTTCTTTGTGGTCAAAAGCATTGATTTGATGATAAGTCCGCAGCGTTGAAAAATATAAAGCATGATTCTTATATTGCTTGTAGTAGAGGCTGCTACAGTACTCACAAAGGATTTTGGACTCACGTGAAGGGCCAAATTTAACTCAGGAACAAACAAAGTATGTGTTGTGTTTTATAAAGACCAAACGTTTGTGAGACTTGGTACGGATATTTCCATTTTTTAAATGTTTTTCCATGCAATCAAAAATCTCTCTATTTGAATCAATCAGGCATTCTGCAGTCGTATTGCATTGCGCGAAGCTGTTAGTAAATACCGTAAACAATCGACAAAACTGTTAATAATCTAGCGTTTTGGTAACTATTGTTTACTTCAAAATATTTACATTAACGTGCTTTATTCAGTTTTCACAAATAATATTTAGTAACTTGCCAGTTTTTGTTTGCAATGAATACAAGCAATAAAATATTACTAACACGTGCACTGCAAACATTGTTGGCTAGACAAATATTTTCGCTCTAAAAATACCAACATGTTGCCAAAAATGTACCAATGTATTCTCTTTCCCGGAAAAAAAACAGTTTATTCTGTTAACTTATGGATAAACTAGAAGGGTTGTTATGATAGTCTGGTTATAGATAATCAACAAATTATGTGATATAAATCAATAGATAATGGAAATATTTGTCTTCCAAGCCAGAATAGTGTACCAGACATTTGACACTGAACACGATTGACTAGACAACAAAACTACTGAGATTTTACTCGGTAATTCTTTCATCATGTAAGTTATAGATTATATCGTAAACAAAGTCAGACAAACAGACTGTATTTAAATGATAAATAGACTGTAAAACATGTGCTGTTCTAAATGAAATGGAAATAAATCATAAATGTAAGCCAAACGTTTTGTTTACCGCTTGAGTAATAGTATCTCCAATGAGCTGCATTGTTGGTTTCATTTTTTAATGATTCAAATAAAATGTATTGTAGTGAAAAAATTAGGAATTATTTTATTCATTTGGTATTTTATTTAGACAGTTGACATGGAAACAATTTGAACTAATCTACGTTTTATTTTTTATCACTCTACGAGATAAATAATTCCAATGTAAACTCAATTGTCGATGCAGAAACTTTCGGTGGAACCCCTTCTCCCGACTCCCGACTGCCCCTTCTCCCGACTGCCCCCTCTCCCGACTCCCGATTGCCCCTTCTCCCGACTCCCGACTGGACCGACTGCCGACCAAAGTACCTGAAGCCCATTTTCCTCCCCACATAAACAAAAATTTCTCTACTTACCCCAATGATCCGTAAACTTGTCATAAAAGATTCTGGACCTGGTCCTGACGTGTCTCAGATCTCCCCAAAGGTAATTTAAATTTCCCCGAATATAGTATATATCGCCCCGAACGTATATCAACTTGCCCCAACCGTATATAAACTTGCCCCAAATGTATATCGACTTGCCACAAACGTGTATCAACTTGCCCTAAAAGTATACAAACTTATCCAAGCGTGCACCAGCTTGACCCAAACATATATCAACATGCCCCTAACGTATATCAACTTGCCCTAAACGTATATCAACTTGCCCCAAACGTATATCAACTTGCCCCAAACGTATATCAACTTGCCCCAAACGTATATCAAC
>JAQFXM010003711.1:0-19268 GCA_034693345.1 Entomobrya multifasciata
TACTTTTTGAACACTTTGTTTCTGCGATTTTTTCTAAAAGTGGCACCGTCACACCGTGCAGAGGGTAAGGCTATAAGTCTATATATTGTTAAATGCGCAAGATGATAGTCTACCTAAATCCACAAACCGTTTTCAAAAATATTTATTTATATGAAAGTTATGATGACTTTTCAAAACCGTGCAATACTTTTTGAACGGAGTGTATCTACGCTGTTGACAAACAGAATATTCAGATTGATTGTTTCAAGAAATAAAGTTTATGTTTTACGAGATAAGTAAATGTGTTTAATGCTTGGCGCTCCGAAGTTAATTGGTTAAATAATTAATTAAATGTATTTTAGGTATATTTATGGTATCAAATATCAATTATGCAATGATAAAGTTTGGTTGCACATATATGACTTGAAGTGTCACATTGTCAACTACTCTTAATCTCGACGGGAGGGAAATAACAATGTACACAACTAAATGTCAAATCCATATTCACATTTCACCCATTTTATGCATAATTACCCAATTAAATTGTTACCAAACTGTAACAACACAATATAGTGACCATTAAATGCAAATGGAGTAACAATGAAAAATGAACTTGATTTTATTTAGCTCATCATAACTTTGTTAAAAATTCAACGAGTAACAGATAAAATGAATTGATAAATAAATTTCTAAGTTGTTTGCATCACGAAAAACTTCTCACATCATAAGAATCTCGAGCACCGTAATGGCTTCCTCTTCGTTCTTGCTTAAATTTTTTGAGCTGAAAATAAAGCAAAATGAAACATTAAGTAACTAATGAATTTGTTGAGTTTAAAAAAATCTTTTTGCAATTTACCTGTTCCAATGCTTCTATCTGAGTAAGTTTATCGGTTGGAAAGGCACTGACCATTGCTGCATACTTATTAAAATCAATGAGTGCCTCATCTTTCTCCGCCTGCAGTTTTTTGGTACTTTTGAAAGCGTCCAACTATGAATGTTAGCGAAAAATGTTAAGAAACTACTCCAAGTGAAATTGAATTAACAGGAAATATATAATATCTGTATTTTTACTTGTGACATAGTAGCAACAATAACAGCCATAACCCTCTCCAAATCAGCGTTAATTAATTCAGCTTCCAGCATGTTATGCTCCAAAGCCACAATCACTGCACGAAGATATTTTTTTTAGCAATCAACTCAATGATTACGTTTATGTATAGTTTTGTAAACTTGATTACCAGACTATACTAACATCCAATATAAGTCTGCAACCTTCTCAGAGAAATTTTCTTGAGTGAAGGTATTTTAAACGGCCTTTGTGCGATCAGTGCGGTATTATCTTTGACTAGTAATTCATGCACATTGAGAATGTCTACTTCCGAAGCACTGTGTTCCGACTGTAAAAACATAAGGTCTAGTTTCAAAACAATTCAACTTAACAACATAGTAATTTGGATTTATGATCTGTCTATAAATACATGCAGTTCCAAAGGATTATCCGACATGGCTTTCTCATCTCTGAATTCTTTAACTGCCATCTCCAAATTGGTTACAATCACAGCAACTATCAAGTTTGCAAATACAAATCCACCTGCAGAAATGGCAATGAGAAGGTAAATGACCAGAAGTTTGTCATAATTATTGGCATTATTAGGTCCCTATAAAAATTAACAAAGAATATTTTGATGAAAATCTTAATCTTAAAACAACCCCAGACATGTTAATTAAAGTGTCTCTTATTACCCCAAAGTTTATAAAATCTTCCAAAATATCAGCCCAGCCATCCTGAGTAACACATATGAAAACCGTAAACCAAGCATCTAAGCCGTTTTGGAAGTTTGGCAAGTTAATTTCTTCAATATCAAACAAGATCACTCCCATCACTGACATGACCAGCATAAAAACAATCAACACCATAATGATATTTGCCATGTCTCTTCCGGATTTAACAATGGTGTGCGAGACAATAGATAAACTGGCCATGGAACTGACAGATCTGAGACTCCTGAAAGCTCGAACCACACGTACTGTTACAAGGGCTCGACCGTTAGAAGATAATAAAGGTAAAACCGATGGAGATATGATAAGGAAGATGATGGCAAAGTCTAAAACGTTCCAGGCTGTCTACGTTTAAAAGAAGTGGAGGAATTTTGATGATAATAAACACTTATAAATAATATTATCAGCAGTTAACAAGCGAAATACCTTCCAAAATAAACGAAAGTCATACAGCCATTTGAGAATGATTTCAAAAATAAATACACTCAAAACGATTTGGTCAATGATGAGAAAAGATATTTGGACCTTTGGGTTGTCTGTTGCACTTTGAAACGTTCCTATTCCAATCATAACAGCATTCAACATGACAAGGAACAAAATGATTGACCTAAAAGTGTTGAAAAATTTAGCTGAAAACTCAAGTAAACTTTTAAAAGTGATAATTTTCAAAGGGTTTTAATTGTAAGATAAATACCGGAAATAAGCACTCTGGAGAATCTCGTTGAGAAACGAATGGAAAACAACTTTGTGGTACTCATAAGCATCTAAATCAACCACTGATGCAAAGTGTTCAGCTTTCTTTTCCTTAAACCTGACCTTTTGACCTCTAAAGTAAGAGTCGCATTGAGCCCCCACATCAACATGGAAGAAAGGATCCGGTCGTTGCAGAATTTCATCATAGTAATATTTCTTCACCTTTTTCCTCAGGTGTACAAAATTTCCAGTCGTAGTTTTTTGTTCGGATGTTACCGAATCCCTTCCATGGTCATAATCCTTTGGGCCTCTTTTTGAAGAATTAGAAAATTCTGAATATCTTTGACTCTTTTGGCGATCAGTTGTCTTTTTACCAGAATCATTGTGATCCAAGTTCTCATCAGGTTGGGATTTTTCTAGAGGGGGGTCCTTAGAAGTCTTCTTTAAAATTCCCATTTTAAAAGTAGAGTTAGTTTACATGAAAACTCATACAATCAGCGCAAGTGGACACAGACAGCGAATTACAAGACGATGACTTTACTATCAGTTAGGTACCATTATCGTACCCTATCCTGTTTCCTATATTCACATAATCCCCTGCGTAAAAGTATCCATAGGATTGCGTAAGGCAAGTGATAATAGGATGAGAAATGGGGAATTTGGTTGCATGTTTGAGGTAGTTGCTCGAAAGCGTTGTTTCACAGTCAATCTATACTACTGGTCTTTCAACAAAAGAAGATTCGGCATATTTACTTTTTTATTGCTACTGATTGACCTATTCGGATGTCGTATTAGTCATAAAGTAAATAGCTGATTAAAAAGTTCATTATCGATATTAATAATTTTATACCCTGTGTACTACAAGTATAATAACATCTTTGCAATTTATCAAGATAGGGACAAATGAGGATAATAATTGTATCTATTTGCATGAGTACACCAAGATTTTGTACTTTATTGTATACCTCTATGATTAATGAACATTCAATAAATCGGTAATGAATCACGATGTAAAAAACAGGTTATCATATCTGGGGAGCGAGATGACGAGGGAGTCATCAGTGTGAGTGTATTTAAGGGTGTTATTATTAACAATAAAATTCTTTTGAAAATGATATCACAATAACAATAAAGTTTGCAATTATTACTGCAGCAGCAGGTGCATTTTGACAAGTTCTTTTGAATCTTTTCAAGCAATGGTCACTCCACCACAGATTATAGATGCATGCATCAATCAGGTTACAGTTGTAAAACTGCGAAACGCAGTTGCAAGCAGTTACGCTATTTGTTATTCTGTTATGCAATTCGGCAAAATCCAGTTGTGGATGTGAACTATAATTAAACATACATGTTTACAGTGACTCATCTCATCATCACCAGCAGTATAACGATTTAATCATTCAATTTGTCAGTTAAGAAATAAATAATTATTATGTGGTTGTGATGTAGCTTTTATTGCATACGGAAAAATTAACTGACATGAACTACAAAATTTAAAACTGCGAAATCATTACAAAGCCAAATTCATTTTGAGCACGTTCGCTTGTATTGCAAGAAAGGTGGAGTTTTTGACAGGTCAGAGGCTAATAGTTTTTATTTAAAACTTTTGATTTTCTTTTGTCACGTATGTAGATTGCTGAATGAAAGATGACTACTATTTTGTACTGTTTAGTTTTTTCCATTTACTGTCCTGACTCATGAGAGTGATGCCTGATCATTAAGCAAATGACTTGAACTTTTCATTTTTAAAATATTTGATTTGATTCCATGAAAGTTGGCCGATATTTTCAACTTAGGTTATTGACATATATTTTAATGATTGACTGCCTGACTAATAGAAAAAACGGGCGTAGCAGCAAATTGTTTAAGGTGAACCGATTAATAAAAGAAAATCGAAAGTAATTTTTTCATCTTACGTTTTAGCACATATCGATTCAAATATGTACACGTTCTAAATATAATAATTATCTAGTCATAGCATGCCAAAATAAAAAGCAAAAACTTATTATTTTACTGTTGTTGTTGACCCGACGTTTTTGCAAACAGTCAAAAAATGTCACGTAGGGCATAATTGCAGTCCGTAAAGAAAGAAGAGAGTTGTTCTAGGAAAAGAAGAAAACATATTTAGGAGGGAGGAGGTGTTTGTCGAAAGTTAAATTATGATTGTTCAAAAGTACAATAAAAATATTGATTTTTATTCCAATTCAAACAAAAACACAGTAAGACATATTTATACTTCATGTGACAAAAGATGGACTAAAGCGCAACGGACATGTCAAATTGCTATTAAAGTGATTACTGTGATACTATTACTATTTTTAGTTTTACTTTCAGATCACTTTCACAGTTTTTCATTTTATATGACATGAGACGTGCTTTTGATTTGGTGACGATAAGCACGTTGTAAATTTGTGACACAGTCATCATCGCCCGCAATGCTGTAGCACAATGCATTGCAGCGTCCGTCATCATCGTCGGCCATCATTATGATGATCATTATCAGTTTAAAATACTAAAAATTACATACAATGCACCAGTGCATGCTTCAGTTCTGCTGCTGTGGACAAACAACTGAGCGATTGTTCGAATTTTAAAATAGCAACAAAAAATATTTGCATTTTATATCCGTCAATTTATTTATAAGGAAACTAGGCAAGTCAATAGGTATGCACACTAATGGACATGTAATGTACTTACTCATTTTTTTGCTGATTTCCGAAGATAACAATCTCTAATCTCTCTAAAGCTATACATTGTTGAAAAGAAAATAATATTGTTACACACAAACTCAAGTCATCTTACTAGCCAGCAATGTATGATATGATGTATGTGATCAAGATGACAATCTTATACTGTTTTGCTGCCACTGTTGTTGTTTGATGAGAATGATGATCAAAATGATGACGATGTTTGCATAAAGTGAAGTAAGATGTTAATTTTTTGATGGTGATAATCTCTCTATCTGATAGATATAGAGTCTATTCCATTATTACAAGAAGCTTATTATATGTAGATTAACATTTAAAAAATGACTTGTGATAAGTTTATAAAGACATTACACTATTTTTCTCTTGATGTTGTACTTGTTGAATGGACGTGTAGACAAGAGTAAGAGCCTCTTTCGCCCCGCTTGACTTTAAGGCTTGATCAATGATCATATTGTGTTGTTGCATGCGTATTTTTGCAAAAATAACGGTTGGAATATGGAGATGTCTGACGGATTTATTGACAGGGAGAGAGAGAAGAGATCGAAAAGGGTTATTTTATTTTTTGTCGAGTCAGAATTGCATCGAAAAGCCACGCCAGGGAACACGGTGCAATGAACAAACTGTATGGGATATGAAGAAGCAATACACAGTAGAAGGAGTTAACAGTCCACAGTACACGTCCACGTCTGTCTACATCTTTGACATGTTCAACAAGTCATTTGTTTAAAAAAAGTGAAGCCGGTGGTATGGTATGAATGGTAGTTCAAGTGACACCACGTACGCAACGCAAGACACTCGCTTAGCCAAAAAGACACTTCCGCAGACTCCTCCAATTTGTTAACACTATTATTATTATTACCAACTTTACTTTTTTACATGTTGTTTAATGAGATGTTATGTACACAAATCTGCCTATAAAAATGTAATGTGATGTTTCATGTCATTTAATTTATAATGGAAGTACATTTTTAGCTATAGCCAATATTGAAAGAAATTGGGTATTTCATATGGTAGTTACAAGACAAGCGTAGTCATTTACTATTTTAGTTTGATTAGGCGATCATTTTATTTTTAATTATAACTACCTACTAGTCATAAGAAACGATCAAACGTTTTGTAACGACATATGAAGTGTACAAACATGGCATGCTTAGGGTTGGTGATCATCTCCGGTGATTCGAATGGGTTTGTCAGCATGTCATCCTCATCAAAATTTTAAAACAAATACAAACTTATACGAACGAACCCTCCTTACTCAAAAAGAGTACCAAATATGCAATAATGACCGGTATAAAAAGTAGGTAGCATTTGTTTTTTTTCTCTCTCGAAATTTGTCGTGAGACATGCCCGAAGAAGAAGGAAAGGGTTATGAAGTACACTGTAAATTGTTGTATTAGTCCTCTTGAATGGGCTTGTTTATTTTGTCTATTGTTGCAATATCAATACCAGCTCCTAAACAACGGGGTCATGTCGGGTCACGTGCGTGGGTCATTCATTATCGAACTTGATCATTTTCCCAACATATGCACACCCACCCACTCCACTCGACTCAAGTTTACTGCGCAAGTATTTCAAATTAGACGAAACTGCTTGTTCATATCACATGAAAATGTCAGGACAGGGACAGGAGTCGATGTAGGCATTTTAATTTGCAATGAAATGATGTGCAATGTAATCATAATCAAACATTTATTGTCTTTAGCTATTTTACGAGAGCACTTTGTCGTTCTTATCTTTACTTTTTTCTGGTAAGTGGGAATGAGCAAGAAATAAAAATATTCAGGAACTAATTGTCTTATGCAAATTGATTAATTTTCTGCTGATTTTTGAATGAATTGCAGTTGGTAATACATACTTCTGATATGATAGTAGTTTTTTCGAGTATGCAATTAAATGTAATCTAGTGACTGTGTCGATGTCGCACACGATAAAAAATTCCACTGCTGATAATAGTTTACCGTGCTGATCACGTAACAGTGATACACCCAAAAAGTCCAACAACTGACAACTGTGTACCTCTGTAACAAATATGCAACCAATTCTCCATAGCTCTTTAGTTCGATTCTAAAATGGCTATTCATCCACCTTGAAGGGCTTTTTCCTTATTCTTCTTCATCTTATCAGAGTTTGTAATGAAATCTAACTTTTGTGTAAGTAAAGGAGCACCAGAACCCATTAAAGATCCATAAAAAGTCATTAAGAAATTAATTCAGTTCAATGTTGCAATTCATTTTTGCTTGTACAAACGACATTTTATCATCATTCCGCACATACCATTCTATTATCTATTGCTTTATCATCCCCACCACCACCAAACTTGCATGTATGGCGAGGAGAATTCTTAATTAAAAAATTGTTTCATCATCATTAACAAACCTGAACTATGACTATATCAGAATTGGTAGTGGTGGTGGTGGCTGTAGTGATGATATGAAGGGTTCATCATTCGCATAATCATTATCAAAAATTACATAAAAATACCTGCTTATACTGCCAAAAAAATGAAGCCACATTATAGAGCTAACTAACGAGAACGTCAAAAAAGAAGACTTGAATAAAATTGGATAAAGTCACCACCATGTTTTTATAATGAATTAAAGGGATTGACTTCAACAACAATTGTGTGTGTTCAGCAGGAGCCCTTTAAATATCATTAAAGTGTCGGTTGCTTGCGTGGGGTCGTCGGGTAATAAATATGTCAAAACACAGAAGAAGCCATCAAATAAAAAAGGAAAATATGCTTTTCCCTTTTGTTCTTCTCTTTTTCTGTAAAGCTACTGTGTTTGTGCTCATTGTCAGTCTATCCCTGATTAAATGGGGTCTTTTTTGATTGACTGAGTTGATAATGTTTAGACGAATAACTTATTGACATAATCATATCACTGCCATATCGAATCAAATGAATGGGAAGCCCTGATCTGATCACTAACTATGATGGCTTCTTGAGATGTTGTGTCATTTTTTTCATCATAATTTACTTCAAAAGACCACCATAGGAGAGATGACCATAATTAAACATAAAAAACAAATAAAAAATAGTTGGCCAAGATTTCTTTTTTATACATGTTTTCCGGTACACTTGTATTGTCACTCTATTTTCAGCAATTACCACCTTCGCATTTTGGAGTAATGTTCAAAATAACATCGATTGTGGTGGTGAAATAGCTTGTAAAAGAAGCTGTTAAAAATATTGGGTGGAGGGGGAAAGAGGATGACAGTTGTAAGTCAGCACGTTTTGCATTTTTTTGTAGTAACACCATTCGCTACTATATTCTGTGCAATATGATCATGATCATGGCATCCATCTGCTACGCTAGATTCATTCATTCATTCATGATATGATAGGGTAAGAGATATAATCAAAATAATGCAACAGACAGACAGACAGAAATAGGGAGAGAGAGGTTGCCACCTCCAACCTTTTGTCATCTTTGCAACTAACTAACATTATTTAAAAACATATTGTTTTGTCGTGTGTCTCGTGCTATTGTTTAAAAAAAAATAGTGTGGTAGGTAGAAATGACTTTTGTGAGTTTGGTGACGATAGTTTACGTTCCTTGCCAGCTTGCTGATAAGGTATATCTTCATCTTGAAATGTGCATGGCTGTGTACAATTGTTGCAAAATTTGTGCAGAGAAATAGAAATATTGGTAATGCCGGTTCTCACACCTCAACTTGCCTCCTGTTCCTCCTGACATGACAGTAGATTGTATAAGATGTATAGATGTAAATAGATATAATCAGAAAACGAACAAGTTGATCATCTTAGATAACTATTTATTGCAGATTTTGTAGTTGTGGGGCTGGTTACTTGAGTATGTAATATTTTTTATGTGGCAATCAAAATAGTACCAAGAGTGGTGTATGTACATTATATGCTTATCTTTCAATTTTTAAGAATTTGGGGCAAGTCAAGCCAGTATATTGAAAAGATTCTTGATGCAGATTGCTGCATTGTTTGATTACATAGTAAGCTGAAAATGATGAACGGCACATGATTTACAATTTGATCGCATAATGTGTACAAAAGGAAAATTGATAAATTCCAACATGTACTTGGATTACATTTTTTTAAATTCAGCAATCTAAACCAGTAATTGCCAAAACATCAGTCTAATGACGAACATATATATTTATAACTTCCATAAGCACTAAAGAACGTGCTGTTCGTACGCTCCTTCATTTTAGTGTCTATTTATGGGTTATTGCTTTTGCTTGATAAAAAGAATGTTAAAAGATAAAACCTTATGAAACGAACACTATATCCATTATCACCGATCCAAATAAAAATATTTACCGAACTTGTAGTTTCTCTTGGATTTCTTAGTCTCTTATGCCATCAGTTTCATTACGCGCTTTATGGTTCATTCATATTTCAATTGATGTTAAATGTGTGCACATATCCAAAAAAAGCAAAACATTCGAACAAAAGATAATATATGTATAATTACTTGTTATTCAATTTTGATTGTGTTTAATGGAATATTTTTCTTGATAATTAGTATATCTTAGTCAGATATGCATACGCACTAATTTTACACCCTACCGCATCCTGATCACGGTCAACAATTTTTCTAATCCACCAAAATATCTAAGAAAGAATTTGTCATTGGAAAATCTAATTTTAGAGCAACGATTCTGTCTTTGTTTCAATTTATTTTGTACGTTTAATTGGGGTCAATTCTACTGAAAACGTATTTTGCGATTATGTACAGACAGTAATCCATAAAACAGTAGACATAAAAACACACCCATTAAAACTGTCATAATGACTTCATAGGTTTTATCTATGACTTCATAAAAGTGTTGATGACGTTCTATAAATGGATTCACCTTCTGTTTTCTTCAATCGGCTACCAAAATATAACTTCTCAGAAATGCTTTGTTCTCGCACAAGCGAAGAACAATTAAAACAGTATAAATTGTCTTTTTAGAATTAAACTCAAATTTACACTTAAGTTTACCAAGCTTAAAAGTGAGATTTAATTAGGTATCTTCCAAAAAAAATCCTTAAGAGGTAGATCTTAAGACAAGTATTGAATTCATTGGTCACTTAAATAACGAAAGTTTAACTGACGCAATGGAAAACAAAAGTAATCAATTGGGGCAACATTTTCATGTTGCGGAAGTCTCCACCTCGGTGGATGAGGTATGCAAAAATGCATATTTTCGGCAGTACAAACAACCTGTGGAACACTGTAGAAACTTTGTTTTAAACTTATATTTTTACCATTACAGTTTCAAATACGGCAAACAACTTATAAAGTTTCTGTTAAGTTGGAGTCAACATCAGGACCTTTAGTTTTCTCTACAGCATATACTAATCCAGCACCCATGCGATGCATTCGGCGGTCAGCCAATTTATCCTGTTGTGATTCCAAGATGAAGGGACAAACCGTTCCCTTCTCATTTTATTTCGAACTTGAAAGAAATAACAAAAAACAGAAATCGGAAATTTACAAATTGTTTCTCAAGCGTCTTGAGGTATCTGGAAATAACAGTACTTTACTCAAACACGCTGTCTATGTTTCATGCGCTTGCGAAGGGGGTGGCAGTTCTAATGAAGCAAACAAACTTGCCAAAGGTAATACAAAAAAAGAAAATTGCACGACCACATCTTTTGATGCAGATTTATAATTACGTGTTTTCATTATATTTTTTGTAGACTTCTACCCGGACTGCAATAAAGCTGAAATGATTGAGTTTAGCCAGCCCCACTCTTGCATTCAATTAGGCAAACATGTTCATGACTGGCAAGTTGACGATACGACACAAGAATATTTTATCACTATTACTGAGTTTGATTTCTCGGAAGCAACTATGATTCCCTACGAAGCTCAAAGAATTTTTGCAAAGAAGGAATTTGTAAGGCAAGTTAAGGACACCGAAGGTTGTTTCTTTGAGGAAATCAGAAAGCCGTTCGATGTGACCATTATTTGCAAGGATGGATATGAAATTGATGTGCATAGATATGTCTTGTCAAGTAAGTTAGTAATTCGATTTTAGTAGAAAGTATCCATGAGATGATTCATTATGCAACTGTTTAATTCTAATTTTAATTGGTGCAGCTCGGAATCTGGCATTCAAGAAGATGTTATCTACCAAAAATCAGTTTTCTGGACGGGGAACGTCTTTTCGTAAATTGGCTAAAGACGCACTTCTCGGGAGAAGAGATCGAAATAAAAGTAAAATTTCCAAAACTGTGACTATTGATGAATCAGAAATGTCATCAGGGGCAATGAAGGTTCTCCTCCATTTCATTTATTTTGGGGAGCTACACAACGACTGGAAAGTTGAATTAGTCGATGTTTTACATGGAGCCCGAAAGTACGGGATCAGGCAACTGCTAGGCTTCGTAAATGTTTTGCTGATCACCATGTGCAAAAGAAGAAATGCTTTGACTCTTTTGAAACTAACAGAGAGTTATTCCTTGAAGGGGGCTGAAGATGCTATCCGTGATTACGTTTACACGTAAGTGTGCTAAAATGTTTCACATTGTACTATGCTGACAAACATTCTGAATCTTGTGTGCGAATTCATGAAAAATATTATTTTGTTTTTTACAGAAATCTTGGTGATGTTCTTCAAGCGACTGTAAAAATCACTTCGGTCTGATACTCTACTAATTGAAAGTTTCATATTTTAATGGCCTGCATGTATAATCTCAAGCTTACATATTAGGGTACCTAGAAAGGGTCAGGGGTTAAAAGAATTGGTAAGTTATGACTTGTTGACTTATAAGATAAAATGGAGAAAGATGACTCATTCCATTTCAAAATTTGTAGTGCTAAGTATATTTAAAAACAAGACGGCTATCTACACATAATACATACATTGTACATATAAATATACTTATATACAACTGATTTAAGTAGTACGAATAGTACGATATATATTATTCTTGTAAAAGGAAAAAGCGATACAATTCAACTACGAAAAATAGCAATAGTAAATTGTGTCACAAAAGTTATTTTATTTTAAGAAAGAATGCTTTACAATGTGAAATGGATTGTGATTGTGAAAGAATGCGAATGGAAGTTCCATTGGAAGTTCAACTGAAGGGTTAATGAATGCATCTTTGTTGTATTTTAGATTAAAATATCATTTTAATATTACTCCCTTATACGTACATTTTAATAAAAGCAACCTCGTTTAAAATTTTGAAACAACAGAAGTACCACTATTTGGTAATGATGATGTTTTAAGCACGCGTTTTTACACGGGTTTTACGTACATATGCATAGGAAACAAGCAAAAGTGATAAAATGCAGATACTTGGACTTTCAATCCTTATACACACACACACACTTTATATTATCGGCTCACATAAACATTTTTAGAACAATGTTATGGTTTTAATGAGTCATAGTCATAAAACTACGAGCTGAGTTTATTCGAACAAAATATTTTTCACTGCTGAGTAGCATAACAAGCACAGATCGAGAAAAATGACTATCAGTATTGACGATGTGATTGCAGGAGAATCTTCTAAAAGTATTTAAAGTTGACCTCCACCAAAATTAAAATTATAACAGAATAATCATTTGAATTTACCAAGTTGCAGAACAGCAGCATACTTCACAATGGAAAAAATAGCAACAGACGAGTCATTTGTCAGTTATCCGGAAGTGAAAGTTTCCAACCTAGAGGTAACTTTTTTAAAATCATGAAGTGTTTCGTAAGATCATAAGTATAATTTATTTCATACCATTGCAGTACATATGTAACAAGTCTTGTAATATCTTTATTTTTAGTTCGGCATAACGCTTCGGTCCTACAAAATTCGCATCAAACTTGCATCTTCCTCATCCGACCATGTCAATTTTACTCCCACGTTTTCAAACCCGGGTTGCTCCTTCATCCGCCAGTCAGTCGAGATACCATGTTTCCTCCCTCCACATCATTTCGCCTTTCGTGCGCAAATGGAAGCACAAAATCATGCAACCGTTACAGACTGCGGGAAAGAAGTCTGCGGACTTTACTTAAATCTGAAAGATTTGTCTCCAGACCAGTTTCTTCTGATGAAGTATTCTGTCAATGTGATGTGCGAATGTAATCGGGAATTAGATCCATTGCAAAATACAGGTTAAATTAAAGCACCACAAATTTGAAAAATTCCGGGTGGAAATAATTAGCGTGCTAAAAATAAACTGATATTTTACATTTGAATTTTATAGCCAATTTTCTGGAATGTGGAAACCAACCACTGACATTGGTGAGCTCGTCTCGTCCAGTTCTTCTTTCCAAGCACAATCACGATTATAGTGTGCATGGCTTACAACAGGAATACTTTCTGAACATCATGGAGTTTGATGTCTCGAAAGCATCCTTAGTCCCATATGAAGCACAAAGAATCATGGCAAAGCAGAATTGTAGTTTACAACTCCGCAACCATGTATTGGAGTGGGTAAAACCATTTGACGTGACAATTAAATGCAAAGGGGGTTACAGCATTGGAGCTCATAAAAAGGTTTTATCAGGCAAGTTTTCAAAAAAATTACGTTAATTTTTTTCAAGTAGGAAAGACAATTGATTGATGAGGATCAATGACATTTGGTTGTATGTACATATTTTAGTTCGAAGCCCAGTGTTCAAATCTATGCTGGAAGATGGATTCCAAGAATCGATAACCAACATCATTCACGTTATGGATCTTAATGCCCCAGTTATGCAAATAATACTATTTTTCATTTACACTGGAGAGCTGCATTCCGACTGGAAGGAAGTTCCAGTAGATGAGATTGTTTACGGAGCCGATAAATATCAGCTTCGTGATTTACTGGCATTTTTCGATCACTTGATGATTACTGTTTGTAGCTTCCATAATGCTCTACGATTGGCACAGTTGGCCGAGCGACACTCCTTGCTGAATGCAAAGGAATCCATTCTGAGATTCGTTGAAAAGTGCGTAAGTTTAAAAAACAAATTAGTAGTTTTTAATTGTTGACATTTCCACTTCAACAGGAAAAATCTTGACATGTTTGGTTTGATTAATTTTTTTGTTGGTGGTTGACTGATTGTGTAGGGATTTAGGAGCTGTTTTCAATGAATCCTTGACGTTGACTGCTAAACGAATGTAGAATTGTTGCTTCTTCAGTTAATGTTTGGCTTTGCCTGCAATTTTATGTTTGTTTTTGTTTTGTTGTTTGGTTTCGTTCTAAACCTTGTTTGTTTGTAAATTTGTTTTTTATAATTTCAATAAAATTATGTTTAACCAAAATAAATGCTTGCTTTGTTTGAAATATGAAATTTATCTATTTACGAATTGATTTAAGTGCAAATTACAAAAAAAGAAGTTCAAAAAATGTTATGCATAAGTATATAATAGAATTGATCCATATTTACATGCATGAAAGAAAAGTACTAATTTGTAGTAACGTAATCGATTAAATAATTTAAGAGAACACTTTAAAATCAAACACTATTAGCTGCAATCCAAGTTGAATAGTTAGGGACATTAACATAAACCCCTGGAAGAGGATCACCGCATCCCACCCCCCACGAAACAAGACCTGTAGTATTACCATATTTCCCAAATTAAAATTGTCAAATAAAAAGTTGTCAAAAATTTGACATTCTTGACGGTTAAATTTCGTAAAAACTACGAATTTAGAATCATACCTGCGACAAACCATTGTGAACCGCTGGAACACACAAGTGGAGCTCCCCCATCCCCTGTACAAGCGTCCTTTCCTGCTACTCCTCCTGCACAAGTAAACTGTTGCTGATTCAAAGTGAAAGCTGACCCTAATCGAGTAGTTCGCAGTAGATTTTGACAATTATTTCCATCGACCACTGGAAGATCCACCTCTTTGAGAGTTGTGGCGTATGCACCGTTAACAAAGGCAGTAGCTCCAAATCCAGCTACCCAACAGCTTAATTTAATCATGAAACATTAAACCCAATTAAAAATGAAACACAATTCAACCCAAGATTGATTGTAAAACTGGCCATACTGTGCAGGAGAAAGCTTTTATATCATTTTTTCTCAAATTTACTTACGTTTGTCCAGTAAATACTGTAGTTGCAGTGGGTAAGCATGCGGAATTTATATGGTTATTATTGGCAATCGCTACAGGCGTGGCTAACTTCATAATTCTGTGTTCAAAAATAATTCTCTTGAAAATCAAAATTACGAACTGTTGAACAGTATTTAACTGAAATTTTAATGATGCTTACGCAATGTCATTAAGTAAAGTGTTTGTTGCTTGTGTAAACGTATATCCTTCATGAACTTTAATTGACATCACAGCCACCTCGATAAACGGAAGCGGTTCAGTTGCAGCGTTCAGAACCCACTCACCCAGTCTGACTTTAAGAGAAGTGTAGCTAAATATTTTGGATTGGTATGTTAAATCAATTTTAGATTAGTTAATCTTCCCCATTTTTGATTAGTTACATATTTTAAAGAAAAATATTTACACAGAAGGTACAAATTTATGTGCCACAGTAATAACATGCTGCGGGCCTATTAATGCCCCAGCTCCAATATAAGTATTGTCTGCACTGTAAATTAAGGCGAGCCAAGGATATTCCCCGAAATCTGCTTGTCCCCCGATTGACACATAATTCGGTACTGATATTGCCCGTCTAAGTCCACACAAAACTGTTGTAGTAGCAGAACCCAAATTAGGATTGATTAAATTGCAGCAGAACTTTTGTCCATTCAAACAGACAATTGGGTTTGGCTATGAAAAATCATAAAAACTTAAAAATCTATTTAAAAATGATTGACAAATGTCTAAATTATGCTTGATACGTTGGAGAAATTACATCGTTCACTACTCTTGGATCAATTCCACCAGTTCCATCAGCACAATTAGTGATGGCTGTGCAACGGCATGTTGTAATTTGAGCGTAAGATGAATCAAATGAAGAAAATATCAAAATTGATACGAAAATATAATATGAAATACAATCCATCGTGATCTTTGTCTTGGTTTGGATTAGATTTATGAATTTTAATGAGTACAAAAATACAGCTTGTAGGAGTATGACGTGAGATTTTAAACTGGATACTTCGACTGATTGACGCAAAATATTTTCCCTTTGACATTTTGATCAAGTTCTAGGTATCGTATTAATGATGACAATATTTGGCTAATGTCTAATACGATGATTGCATAAAATTATTTTTAGGAAATTTTCAAGATTACACGAATGTCAAAATAAAGGTTGTTTCAAAATACGACCCAATTACTTTATAGTGAATGATGAAATGAGGCAAGTGATTTGAAAAAAGGCTAAAACTAGAGCAATTTTTTAACGTAAAAACCAGAACAGTGGTGACTTGCTTGGAATGAATGTAAATTAGAAAACATGTAGTTGGACAGATAAGAGTTGCCCTTTATGGTATTATGAAACTGAGATATTTTCTATTTCTGGGTCACTTATCTCTATTAATATTGATTGAGGATGTGAGTTTGCTATTTTTGGATTGATACAGTATTAAATGACATGGATTACGTTGAGTTTATGAGGACACAATTTTTATTATAGGGCAAGATTAAATACAGTACGATAGAGTATCGGAAATAATGTACTCATTATTATTATGCCATACATATATGATTTGGTATCAAAATTGGTATATAATATGAATTAAATTACATCCACAACTCACAACTAATGACGTTTTTGAAACGGAACATAATACGCATTTATGTACATTATGCATGTCTATGTTCAAACTTTCATACATTGCAATAAATTTAATATCCGAAAGTAAAATAGAATCAATCTTATTTTTATTTGACATATATAGCAATGAAAATGATATACTAATAACTCTGAACAAATGATGAATTCAAATTAGAACAGGGTTTTCCAGGTATGAGTTGACTGCATGATTCCTGCAGCACAATTCATAGAAAAAGCCTAATCATGGTTTTGTCGCAATACAAGTTTAACGGTCACGGTAGCAGTACTGCAATAGATACAAAAAAGAAAAAAAGCATTTGAGTTTCATCACATCTCTAGTCCACGTGGGACAAATTATAAGCTTTAAATGACTTTAAATGAAGATAAGTGAATAACATTTAACCTACCATTTTCTTCTTTTTTAAGACGCCAGTGGATTCCTTCATGATGTTTTCATACTGAGACTTGTTGTTTAACCAGAGCATGTATGGAATCACCAGAGACGGCAACGCTAAAATGGCAAATACCGCCCATTCCTCCTAAAATATAATAAATGTTAGCACATACAATTAAGTTGAATATTTTTTTAGATTGCAACTTTCAATTAACAAAAGAATAAGCCAAAATACGGAAAACACTTACATAATGAACTGAAAATTGACGGCGAAATGTTGAAGTGGAAAGAATAGTAACATTTCCCGGTTCATTACTGCTCCCAAATGCCGTTTTCTATTTCAAAAACAATTAAATCACATTAATCCCTCATTTATCAAAATATTTCTATTCAATAAGAACAAAAAAAATCATTATTCATGCAATCATTTATATAAGTTACCCCTTCATCAGAAATGTATTCAACCCCTCCAGCCTTGAACTCAAACGGTCCACTTATCAAAGGTCGTACAACAATAGTATGGGAAACATTGGAGCCCTGTGGTATAGTTCCAAGAAAGACATCCGTCATTCCTCCAACAATCGTGAACAGATTAGTGTCCTCAAACTCATCGTCCCACAAATGTACTTCTTTAGCTGAGCGAAATCCAACGTTGTAAACAGTGTACCTTACGATCACATCCATAGATTCAATCAAAAATTTATTCAAAATCCGTTTCTCAACCAGAAGATGAGCAGCACTGGACCTGGTGGGAACTGTAGGTAACAACTCGTCATGGAAGTCGTCATCTTGAGAGCTGCTGTGAGCCTGGTACCGAGTGTAATGTATGGCGGAAGTACTACCTACAAAAACTGCTAGGATCGCCCAAACTGTTAACCACGTCGAGCCCTTCATTACTAATTCGCTAACAACGCAAAAATACTTTCAAACTCGAACAGTTATAGTGATCAAATAATAAGGTTGCTGAGTATGTAGAAAAATCTGAAATAACACGAAAAGAATATGCCAGAATAGAAGTTGAACACTTAGAATTGCGTAAAAAATGAACATCGTCTAATGAGCACTGTGCGACACAAAATAAAATGTAGTTTTGAAATTTTTGATGGTTGAAGAATAGCCTGCTGAATGATTCAATCAAGTCGTCGATACATATATTTACCAAGTACAACAACCTTTGCTTACCCGATATTAACGTATCTCTTCGATTTCCGATTTTGGCGTTGAATTTTCGGCATCCCGACCCATCTTGTAGATTGATGAACTAAATTACATACATCATCAGAATCATCAATCAGTCTAGTCTAGTACCACAGACTACAGAGTATGTAGACGCACAAGAAAATAATATAAAATGTGATTGATATTATGATATGTGACAAAATTTTAATCACACAATAGCCCCAATCAATAATTTTTCTAAATTCCACAAGCACACCGAAAAAAGCACCTTGGTTTTCTGATATAAAGTGTTAGATTCTTAAACCTGCGTTCAAAGATCTGAAATGAAAACTACTCCTTTTTCAGATAAATTAGAGGTACTCATGTACTAGACACTTCGTGCAAGACTGATGCATGTAATTTAATTCATGAACCTGTAAAATTGTTCCAGGATGCAGAGAATTACTCTTTAAAATTCGATTCCTAAAACGGAAATTGGGAACAATTTAAATTTTAGTTCAAGCTTCGATTTTTGCATTTACTTGTCTGTATCGTCGGTTTTGATTGTTGATTGCTCGTTCGTTGTATTTGAGGATGAGATTGGTGTGGCAATTACATTTTTAGATGCTGCATTCATTTCAATGAAAATTTGCACATGAAACATTAGTCTCGACAGAGGACCTTCTTTGAAAGAAATTTAGATACTTAAACTCAGAAAATTTAATTGAATCAGTTTATTTAAATAATGGGTGTACAAAACCAATTGAGACAAATTTCAAATGGAATTATAAAATATATGTGAGCATCTATGGACTAACAGTGCACATACGCGAATTCTGCATTGTTTAAAGTGTAGATCTATTGTTTCAAAAGATGTTATAACTTCATCATGCATAGTCCAGCCATCAAAGAAAACC